>OOFC01048724.1:64723-88242 GCA_900323345.1 Pseudochromis fuscus
TGATCATTTTAATCTTCATTGCAATGTTTCCAAGGTCAACAGCAGCCACACTTCTTTGACATTGCAAATTAATTTACCTGGAGACCAAACATATTTAGCCAATGCAGTGCCTTTTATTGTGGTGTTGCTTTGCATTGTGTAAAAAACAAACTTGAGATCCTTCTTGTGCTGTCCACACAGTGACCTCACTGAAATGAGTGAGGGGGCTGCATTTTAATTCTGTGCTAGTGTCAGTCTGAGTTTGTCAAATTTATAATCAGTTTTCTAGATGACTGTAGATTTTCAGCTCACATTACCACAGGAGGTTCTTTTTTTTTGCGTATTCAACCACAAATGAATGTGTTTCACTTTAACACTTGATTGCATCAGATCCAACTGAATGCAGATCCACCATTTAAGTGGTTGCCCTTTTTGTTGGTCTTGCACTTTGTTACTTAAACAAAACCCTGACTGCCAACATTTTCCCCCGGCAAATGGAATAGGTTTGCCCAAATAATATGTTTGCTTCTGAAGTCTGCTGTGGGTTGTGTGTCGTAGCATTAGTCACTAGACTGATTGTGTCAAATCATTGTTTTTGCTATTATTATTAGAAAGTTGTAGAGGGGGTGGGCACTGACCTGTGTCACTGTGCATTAACCTTGGCTCTTAATGTTTTCAGCGGCAAAGACCCTGCAGATCTTTAACATTGAGATGAAGAGCAAGATGAAGGCTCACACGATGACAGATGATGTGACCTTCTGGAAGTGGATCTCCCTCAACACTGTTGCCCTGGTCACAGACAACGCAGTCTACCATTGGAGCATGGAGGGTGACTCACAGCCAATCAAAGTCTTTGACCGTCACTCCAGCCTGGCAGGTTGCCAGATCATCAACTACCGCACTGATGCCAAACAGAAGTGGCTGCTGCTCATTGGTATCTCAGCACAGGTGAATTAACACTGTGATTGAACAACAATCAATTACTGTGACAAAATATTGTTTGTTAAATAATAACATTGCCTCATTTCAGCACACAGATGTTTCCCTGAAGAATAGCATTTTACTAAAACAAGTATTTTTTGGGATGAATCACTTCACACCTTTAGCTTAACTGTTGTTTTTTCCTCTTCAGCAAAACCGCGTTGTCGGAGCCATGCAGTTGTACTCAGTGGACAGGAAGGTGTCACAGCCTATCGAGGGTCACGCCGCTGGTTTTGCACAGTTCAAGATGGAGGGCAACACTGAAGAGTCGACTCTGTTCTGCTTTGCTGTGCGAGGACAGGCGGGAGGAAAAGTAAGATTTATTACAACTGCACAGCCTGAGGCTCACAGCTGCACAATAAGGAGATCAGGACGGACTCATTTTAAATGTGGAAAGTAGAAATGTATTTAAAAAAGTATGTGATGTAGCCTCACTTTTTCTTTTTTGTCTAAATGTCCTTTTGCTTCTAGCTGCATATCATTGAGGTGGGGACTCCGCCAACTGGGAACCAGCCATTTCCTAAGAAAGCTGTGGATGTTTTCTTTCCCCCTGAAGCACAGAATGACTTTCCTGTTGCCATGCAGGTACAAACCCTACTTATGAGGCAACATGCTGAGCCTGTACTTGTTGCTTCTTTGTCTTTGTTCTTTATTCTGTGTAAATTCTTTGTCTGATGGGAAACAATGCAACACTGCAACAAGAATTGTCTTGACTTAGGGCACATTTCGCTGTCAAAAGATGTTAATTAAACACTGTTAAATTATTAAAATGATACCTAATTTTTGATAATTGTACCCATTGAACAAACTCTTCCAACCTTCCCCTAATTTGTGACACAAAACCTTACAATACTTAATTAGCTTTTAGTTCAGTCTCCTGCTGAAGGGCATTTTGGTAATAAGCTCCTTGGTTTTCATTTATACTTCATAACCAGATTTGTCTTTTTGAACCTCTAGATCAGTTCCAAGCAAGATGTAGTGTTTCTCATCACCAAATATGGCTACATCCACCTGTATGACCTGGAGACTGGGACTTGCATCTACATGAACAGGATCAGTGGGGAGACCATTTTTGTCACTGCCCCCCATGAACCTACAGCTGGTATCATTGGAGTCAACAGGAAAGGACAGGTACTTTTATGTACTCTGTTATCTGTCTAACAGAGTAACATATATCTTGCGATTCTGGCCACACAATCCTTAAAACATTTGTGTATTTTGTTTGAAATGTTTGTAAAATTCAATACTAGTGTTAAATGTTAATTGTCATACATTGTTTGACAGATGTTAGGAAATAAGTGATCTGACAATTACACTGAATGACAGCCTGCAGATCGCTTGTTCTTCAGACAGGCTGATAAAAAGACACCGGGTTTTGCGACACTAGATGTTTGTAGGATTCATGCAGTGTTGAGTCAAAAAATGCTGCCCACTGCATTGGCATTGGTGGTCATTTGCAGTGGAAGCCAGGCTTATTATAAATATTTCTCGTGGGCTTTTAGCAATTGGACAGATCAAATTTCATCCATCAGTGATTATATGTCATGTTGGATTTTGGATGTTAAGTTAATTTGTGTTTTTAAATCAAGATTTGAAATGCATGATGGATGAAACCAGTGATAACTTCAATTAACTTCTTACACTTTTAGTTTTACATACAATCCTATAAA
Organism: Pseudochromis fuscus; assembly: GCA_900323345.1. NCBI lineage: Eukaryota > Metazoa > Chordata > Actinopteri > Pseudochromidae > Pseudochromis > Pseudochromis fuscus. Next base: position 67,354 of record OOFC01048724.1, read on the forward strand.
AACTATTGTTTAAACAAATCATATGAAGCAGAAAACTGACCATGGATACAGACACAGACATAACACTCTAGTGATAGTACTTCTGACCTTTGTTGGTGATTCACTTTCCCTGTGGTATGTGAGCCCTTTGCTGTATCAGCCTGTCTCCTTGGAGTGACCTTGACTGAGGAAATCTCAGTGAAAAATATCAGGCTGTCGCAGCATCTTCAATGTCAGGCAGCATGTGACACTCGCAGCAGGAGGGCTAAGCTTGGCCAGGCAGACACACAAGCTAATCCTGTTATTGCTCTTGGCGCTCACCTGTGGGTATACCATGCACAGCTTAGTGTATTACACACGCACCCTTACACACAAAATGTAACACTATGCATGACAACGTGGGGTAATCCCTATGTGACAAGTACATGTCTTACAGTGTAATACACTTAAATCTATTTTTGCACAAAGAACTTGAACTTGGTTACTAACCTAAGTTCACAAACATTACGCTGTGAATTACAGTTTCCCTGTTCATTCAGACAGTTTGGGCTGAGTGACTCATTTTGAATAATAATCCCACTTGCCACTGTCAGGATTGTTTGGAAGGTATCAGTTAACTGTAACAAAATAAAAGGATATATAAGTTTTCAGTAAGGACCACAAAAGTGGGACACTAAATGTGTATTTTGAGTGAATTTTTAATGATGAATGAATTTATTAATGATGAAAGACACCCATCTATTAGATGTCTGTTGTCATGTACGAATAAGAAAGCATACCAATGTGCTTTTTCAGGTGTTGTCAGTGTGCGTGGAGGAGGAAAACATCATTCCCTACATCACCAATGTGCTCCAGAACCCAGACCTAGCTCTACGCATGGCCGTACGGAACAACCTCGCTGGTGCCGAGGAGCTGTTTGCACGCAAGTTCAACACCCTCTTTGCAGCAGGGAATTACTCAGAAGCTGCAAAGGTGGCAGCCAATGCACCCAAGGTACTGCTAGTGTGCCACACTGCACGCAGTGGCGTCAATACAACATGAGATTCAAGCTCAGACTGTTAAGACTAAGCTGATTTTGGTAGCTTAGTAATGACAATAAACACAGATGCAGTCTGTTGAGGTTTTTTTTGAGTTCCTACAAGGCATTAACTGACTCATCTATCTTCCCTCTCCAGGGCATCCTGCGGACACCAGACACCATCCGTAGGTTCCAAAGTGTTCCTGCCCAACCAGGCCAGACGTCTCCCTTGCTACAATACTTTGGCATTTTGCTGGATCAGGGCCAGCTTAATAAGTTTGAGTCTCTGGAGCTATGCAGGCCTGTACTTCAGCAGGGCCGCAAACAGCTACTAGAGAAATGGCTAAAAGAGGACAAGGTACATGTCTAGTGGTTGGTTTTATAGCAGACAATCTTTACCCTTAAATCTTTACCATTACATGTTCTATTCCCCCCCCCTGTCATTTCATAAAAGAAAATCAAACCACATATTTGCTCTTTGAGAAAAAGTCTTTATAAAGTGAGAGTGCTAGGCTAACAAACTCAACCACAAAACATTTTGTTCTAAAACAAGAAGTTCATCATTTAAGGTGAAGAAACACCAGCTTTGTAACCTAAATTTTAGAGCTGTAAATGTAAATCACATTGCATATCACTGTTATATACATATAAATAATAGATCATTTTGTCAAAAACTGGGCTTAGAATCTGAAACGTGTACTAATTTCAGACTCAGTAAATACCTCGTTTTTAAAAACAACATCAGTGGTGATGTTTGAGAATTTCACTGGTTATCCTGTGTGTGTGTTCACAGCTGGAATGTTCTGAGGAGCTTGGAGACTTGGTGAAGTCAGTAGATCCAACTCTGGCCCTCAGTGTCTACCTCAGAGCCAACGTCCCCAATAAGGTCATTCAGTGCTTTGCAGAAACTGGCCAGTTCCAGAAGATTGTCCTCTATGCCAAGAAGGTTTGTGACGACTGACTTTGTGATTGGAAGTTTGAATTTAAGACCAAACAAGAGGATAGAGAACAACTGTTGGGTGTTCCACTAACCACATCCTAGCTAGGACATAATTCATGTTGAGAGCTATAATCCTCAAAGATCTGTCATCCATCTAGGTGGGCTACACTCCAGACTGGATCTTTCTGCTAAGGAACGTAATGCGCATCAGTCCAGAACAGGGCCTTCAGTTTTCCCAAATGCTGGTTCAGGATGAAGAGCCTCTTGCTGACATTACACAGGTACAAGTTTTTGTTGCAGTTGTTGTAACAGTGTTAGCTTGAAGTCTAGATACAGTCAGTAACTGAATAATACATTGAAGGGAGTTGTTGAATTTGATTAAAAACACAACCAAACATGCAATTTTTAAAAAATGTTTTACATTCATTGTCATGCGTCTCTTTCCTGTCTGCAGATTGTTGATGTGTTCATGGAGTACAACCTGATCCAGCAGTGCACATCCTTCCTACTAGATGCCCTAAAGAACAACAGACCAATGGAAGGACCACTCCAGACACGCCTGCTGGAAATGAATTTGGTCCATGCACCTCAGGTACACACACGTGAATAACTAACCCTAACATCATGCTCATTAGTTACCGAGATCCAACCTCCACCAGACCACCACACTTCAGTGTGACTAACAGAATTTCAAAAATGTCTAAACCAAACTGACTAAATCCAAAGCATCATAATTTTCTATAGCTCCAGCTTGGTTTCAGATTATTTATTCAGCTGATTTATTTATTTATTTATTTTAAACCAGTCATTTAAGACTAACTTTATAGGGTTTCTTTTTCTTTAAAAGTGTTTTAATATGTTTCCATTTGCCAAACAATTTTTAGGCACCTATTGTAAAATTTCCTCAGAACAAACCCTTAGAAAAAAAATTAAAAATGACTTTGTCTCTGTGTCATGATGTACAGGTTGCAGATGCCATCCTGGGCAACCAGATGTTCACCCACTACGATCGTGCTCATGTGGCACAGCTGTGTGAGAAGGCTGGTCTCCTGCAGAGGGCACTGGAGCATTATACTGACTTGTACGACATTAAACGTGCCGTGGTGCACACACACCTTCTCAACCCAGAGGTACACCACAGACCACATAATACACAGAGAGAAAATACTATAACTGCTCCTTGGTTTATGATCACTGTATTTGTATTGCTGATTGTTTTCTGTTGGCCTTTGCAGTGGTTGGTGAATTTCTTCGGCTCCCTTTCCGTCGAGGACTCTCTGGAGTGTCTGAGGGCCATGTTATCTGCCAACATCCGCCAGAACCTGCAGATCTGTGTGCAGGTCGCTTCCAAATACCATGAACAGCTCACCACTCAGTCCCTCACTGAACTTTTTGAGTCATTCAAGAGCTTTGAGGGTAAGTTTGAAGCAAGCAGTCTTTCCTTTACTGTTAAATATGACGAATTAGCAAGTTTTAGAAGATAATTGCCGGTTGTTTTCCTGTTGATCTTGAGTCTTTTTTTTTTGTCTTTTAGGTTTGTTCTACTTCTTGGGTTCTATTGTGAACTTCAGCCAGGATCCAGAAGTTCACTTCAAATATATCCAGGCCGCCTGCAAAACAGGCCAAATCAAAGAGGTGGAGAGAATCTGCCGAGAAAGTAATTGCTACGACCCTGAACGTGTGAAGAACTTCCTTAAGGTCAGATATAGACACTGAAGAATAAGATGTATATGTAAAATAAAGTTTTCTGACACCTTTTCTTACAGATATACTGTAATTAAACAAATGTATATTTTTTTTAGCCAATAGCATTATTTTCTTTTTCTTTTTCTCTCAACAGGAAGCCAAGCTAACGGACCAGCTGCCTTTAATCATTGTGTGTGACCGCTTTGATTTTGTTCACGATCTGGTCCTGTACCTGTACCGCAATAGCCTGCAGAAATACATTGAGATCTACGTGCAGAAGGTACAAGAGTGAATAATGCTCAATTACAAGCTTTTTGTCTTTATTTTTCTCCCCTCACCAGTCAACCATCCATGTAACTTGTAAACTGTCCCACCGAGGAAAGAAATACAAATTTGGCTGTCTGTCTGCTTAAACTGAACTGTGCTTGTGCGTTTAAACATGTCATAATTTCCTGATCATTCATTCCAGGTGAACCCCAGTCGTCTGCCGGTTGTCATCGGAGGTTTATTGGATGTGGACTGTGCTGAGGATGTGATTAAGAATCTTATTATGGTGGTGAGAGGACAGTTCTCCACAGACGAACTGGTTGCTGAGGTGGAGAAAAGAAATCGGTAAGAACAAAAATAACAATTTAAACACGAGCATAGACGAGTCACTTTGTCTGCCGTGTAACTCTAACTGTAGTATTACAACGTGAAAGGTTTTTGTTCTCATCTTTGTGTCTCTCCAAACCTGTGATGTCTTCACTGTCTCTTCATCCAGACTGAAGTTGTTGCTGCCTTGGTTGGAGGCTCGTATTCATGAAGGTTGTGAGGAGCCTGCAACCCACAACGCTCTCGCCAAGATCTACATCGACAGCAACAACAACCCTGAGCGCTTCTTGAGGGAGAACCCTTACTATGACAGTCGTGTGGTGGGCAAGTACTGTGAGAAGAGAGACCCCCACTTGGCCTGTGTGGCTTATGAAAGAGGACAATGTGACCAGGAACTTATTCATGTGAGTTTAAACAAAACAATTTTCACTGAATGTAGAATTCTGAGTAATATGTAATACAGTAAGCTCTGCGCCTTCTCTTTTTGTTTTGTTTTGGCTGTTCATGTTGGGTTTTCCTCTATATTTATGAACTGTTCTTATATTAACTATGTTTGTATGTTATGCTTTAGGTGTGCAATGAGAACTCTCTGTTCAAGAGCCTGTCTCGCTACCTTGTACGTCGCAAGAACCCAGAGCTGTGGGCAAGTGTGCTGCTGGAGACCAACAACTACAGAAGACCACTCATTGACCAGGTCTGACCCTTTGACGTCACAGATAATGAATTATTAAGTCATTTATTGAAATAGTTGAAGCAAAAAGCTGTTGGTTATTTTTCTTAAGGTCTTTAAACAACTTTAATGAAAGTTATTTTTTCTCATCAACTCTTTTGTCCCTCCCTGACGTAGGTTGTCCAGACAGCTTTATCAGAGACCCAGGATCCAGAGGAGGTGTCTGTCACAGTCAAGGCCTTCATGACCGCCGACCTTCCCAATGAGCTCATTGAGCTTCTGGAAAAGATTGTTCTGGATAATTCGGTCTTTAGCGAGCACAGGCAAGAAAGACTTATCTCTCTTGCTTCATTAATACATCCTTCAACATCTGATTCTTAAGCAGTCATTTTAATCTATGTTTTGGACATAAGTCTACTCAGAGTTATTGTTTCACTGGTGAACTGCTTTCTGTTGTGTAACATCTTGGATTGTAAGGATATGTAAACCGCTGAGTTTAATATACTTTACATATTTTAATAGATATTCACAGAAATCCTCCTGTCTTATTTCAGAAACCTTCAGAATCTGCTCATTCTGACGGCCATTAAAGCTGATCGGACACGTGTTATGGAGTACATTAATCGTCTGGACAACTATGATGCCCCAGATATTGCAAACATTGCCATCAGCAATGAGCTGTTTGAGGAGGCTTTTGCTATTTTTAGAAAATTTGATGTCAACACCTCTGCTGTGCAGGTGAGTGTGCTTTTTTTTTTAATTTTATTTTTTTTATTGTAATGTGTTTTAAAGACGTTTATATAATCTGTTATTTGGGCCTAAATAAGGATTTAAAGCCTTATAATTATTGGACACAAGAACTGTGTTAGGATTATTGATCTTGACTGGTTTGATTGTCCTCTTGTGTCCAGGTTCTCATTGAACACATCGGTAACCTGGACAGAGCTTATGAATTTGCTGAGCGCTGCAATGAGCCCCCAGTTTGGAGTCAGCTGGCAAAGGCCCAGCTTCAGAAGGGTCTGGTCAAAGAAGCCATTGATTCTTACATCAAAGCTGATGACCCCTCTGCTTACATGGAGGTGGGACAAGCTGCAGCCCAGAGCGGTACGAGGAACTTCTCACATCACAAAGTTGTCATTATGGCTTTAAGTACTAAAGAGCCGTTCTGAGTGTTTTCATAAAACTGATAAGGAGTTGACTGTTGTGTGCAGGGAACTGGGAGGACCTGGTGAAGTTTCTGCAGATGGCCCGTAAGAAAGCCCGCGAGTCGTATGTTGAAACAGAGCTGATCTTCGCACTGGCCAAGACCAACCGCCTGGCTGAGCTGGAAGAGTTCATCAACGGACCCAACAATGCTCACATTCAGCAAGTAGGTGCTGGGAGACGATCAGACACACAGCACACACTCACATACACATAGTTACCACCTAATCCTCTGATCTTGCTGTCTTTTTCTGTCCATCTTCTTCAGGTGGGCGATCGTTGCTATGACGACAAGATGTACGAGGCAGCCAAACTGCTTTACAACAACGTGTCCAACTTCGGCCGTCTGGCCTCCACTCTGGTGCACCTGGGAGAATACCAGGCAGCTGTGGATGGAGCCCGCAAGGCCAACAGCACCCGCACCTGGAAGGAGGTGAGGAAACCCAGAACACTTTTATTTGACTCAAGACTGAGATCAGTACAAACATTTATTTTTATTTCTCTTCTTCTCTGTCTAACACGAAACCTTTTTAGTGAAGGGAAAATAACAAGTAACGTGTACTCTGCTCTTCCAGGTGTGTTTTGCTTGTGTAGATGGAAAGGAGTTCCGTCTTGCCCAGATGTGCGGTCTGCATATTGTCGTACACGCCGATGAACTGGAGGAGCTAATCAACTACTATCAGGTACGTAGAGTAACTGGGGCCATTTGCTATTAATGTTAAGAGAAAGTTGTGAGCACACATATCGTCATTGCTGTTGTTATAACCAGTATTAAGAGAAATCTGTGATCAAAATCCAGGAATATTTTTACATGGAGAAAAGTTGGAAATGTTAAATTGGCAAACTATTTGATGGGATACAGGATCTCATCTTTTTCTTGTCAGCCCCTGCTGGTTGGGCATTTGTAAAGCCCCTAACACAGTAATAACATTCAAAAATAATATTATGGCCAGGGCACTTGGGTTTTCAGTTGTCCTTGTGTTTGAATCTTAAAGTTAATGTAAAGTTTTGGTGGTGATGATTCAACTCAGTGAATTATTGTCACGCCCCTGAAATTAGGTGTTAAAAATATGAGAATTTTAGGTTATAAAAGGGTGCTGGTCAGCATCATCAGGTCTCCCTGTTTTCTCCAGGACCGTGGTTACTTCGAGGAGCTGATCACCATGCTAGAGGCCGCCCTGGGACTCGAGCGTGCTCACATGGGTATGTTTACAGAGTTGGCCATCCTCTACTCCAAATTCAAACCCCAGAAGATGAGGGAACACCTGGAGCTCTTCTGGTCCCGTGTCAACATTCCAAAGGTGGGTGTGGGAAGCAGATTTATTCTCGGCTCTTTATGACAACTTTTGAATTTGAATCAGTCTTGTAAATCTTTCTTTACACAAGCTGTAAAGTTTTACAGTGAATGTAAAACTTATATGAAATAATATGAATTCTATGTGTGTGTCAGGTTCTCAGGGCAGCTGAGCAGGCCCACCTGTGGGCAGAGCTCGTGTTCCTCTACGACAAGTACGAAGAATACGACAACGCCATCATCACCATGATGAATCACCCAGCTGATGCCTGGAAGGAGGGACAGTTCAAAGACATTGTCACTAAGGTAAGAACAAAGACAACAATGCTTTATTATTGAGGTTTAAATTATTGGTAGATGGTAAGTTGAATATATGTGTGTTTCTCATTGTAGGTGGCCAATGTGGAGCTGTACTACAAGGCTGTACAGTTCTATCTGGAATTCAAACCATTGTTACTCAATGACCTGCTCATTGTCCTCTCTCCAAGACTGGATCACACACGTGCTGTCAACTTCTTCAGCAAGGTCCTGATCCATTATTGCTCCCTCTAAACATTTTTTTTGTCATTTTAAACTACCTTATTCTAAATGAAATGATAAAAATTAAATATATTGTGTTGAAGACTTGAGAAACTGTTATTATACACTCTGGTATTAGATGTTAGAAAATGATAACTGATGTTTTTGTTGTTGGTTTGATGTTCAGGTGAAACAACTGCCTCTGGTTAAACCTTACCTGAGGTCTGTCCAGAATCACAACAACAAGTCAGTGAATGAGGCGCTTAACAATCTCTTCATCATTGAGGAAGACTATGCGGTATGTTGTATTTTCGAAATATATTGATGTTAGCCGATGAATGAAACGTTACTGCCACTAGATCACAGCAAAAACACAATGTAGAACTTCTCATTAGCAGAATAGATTCTTAATTTTAGTATCTCACTGTTGTGCAGGCACTGCGCACATCCATCGACGCTTATGACAACTTTGACAACATCTCACTGGCCCAAGGCCTGGAGAAGCATGAGCTGATCGAATTCAGGAGGATCGCAGCCTACCTGTTCAAGGGCAACAACCGCTGGAAACAGAGTGTGGAGCTCTGCAAGAAGGACAAGCTCTACAAGGTGCGTGGACACTGAAATAAATAACTTGCAAAAGATCATTTTGTTCTTCTAAGTGATACAAATCACAAGATTACTTTTAGCTGCAGAGACAACTACTGACCTGTACTTGTGCTCTCCTTCCTGCAGGATGCCATGCAGTACGCATCAGAGTCCAAAGACATCGAGCTGGCAGAGGAGCTCCTGGCTTGGTTCCTGAAGGAAGACAAGAAGGAGTGTTTTGCCGCCTGCCTGTTCACCTGCTACGACTTGCTGCGGCCCGACGTGGTGCTGGAGACCGCCTGGCGACACAACATCATGGACTTTTCCATGCCATACTTCATCCAGGTCATGAGGGAGTATCTCTCTAAGGTGGGTATGCCAGAGGTAAACAGTGTGCGTCAGGACACAGTAGAATGATGTTGTGAGAAGATTTCTAATGAGGCTCATGGTAGAGATTTATTTTGCAATTCTTAAATAACTGTAGTAAAATCAGATAATTGGAATAAGATACAGTGTTGAATTTTTCTCCCTTGGTTGTTGTTGAGACTTGTGAATTAGTATTTGCAAACCTGTACCAAATGATCTTGTAGGTATGAGGTTTTCCTTGTTGGATTAATATTACCTTGAATCTTGAAACAATCATGTGATCAGAGCCCAGGAGTTCTGCATCGGCAGCTGCTATAAAGTGTTTGCAAATACTATTTGACTACAGGTAGTGTCGCACAACTTCCAATACACAGCGTCAAAGATAAAGCCCCCCCCCAGTGCTGCCAGTTCTTTCCTCCATTCATGCTCATCTTCCTCTGCTTCTGTCAGTCATGTGTCATCAGTGGTGTTTTCCTTTTCATTTGGGTTTCCATCCATCCAAGCTACTTTTCCATACAAATGTGTTACAGAGGAGATTCATAACTGCTGTGTTGCTCATCGTGCCATTTATTTCTGTTACATGGCAAAAAAAATAAATAAAAACAATACAAACCACATGTTGCTTTCATAACAAACAGCAGACCTGAGGGAAGATTTTCTAAAATTTCAGTGCACTTGGACTGCTACATTAAAATAATGAATTTTGTCATGTAGGCTGTTAGTTGCACAAAATTCCTGTAGCAGATTAAAACAAAGTAATTTTTGTGTATACTGAAGTATTTGTATCATACAATTATCATTATTTAGTACCTATTGCTAACTGTAACCTCGACCAGCCAACACCTGTATTTTCTGTTTTTATACTCGTATAAGAATCAAGGTGAAAATTCACAGAACCAGATTAATCTCAAGTCTGCATTTGTATCAAAAGTGGCGTTAAGTACCCGCATCACTCTTGGGATTTTTGTCTTTCTTCTTTAAGTGACAAGTCCTCTGTTTGCTCTTTTTCTCTTTGTCAATTTTCTATTTTGGGAGACTCCCATTTGTTTTTTCCTCCTTAAGTTGCCTCTCTGAATTTCCTTTCCAGGTTGATGCGATAAAGGAAAAGGTGAAAGTCGAATCCATTTTCTAATCATTCTTTTTGACCCCTCTCCCCTCTCCTGTAGCCTGTAGTTTGGAGGAGTGAAATTAGCAGAAAGTGCATGTCCCCTCCCTCCCTCCATGTCACTCTGCTGCTTCTGACTGTAAAATCCACATCTCCACTAGACCACCTACCAACCCACGAGACCCACGAGCGGCGCTCTTCACTCTCGGTCCCACAAGGCCCTGCTTGGTTTGCTGGTGTCAGTGTTTGTCTCATGACAGGAAGTGGAAAAACTCAAAGAGAAAGTACCACATAAGAAACTGTTCAACAGAGATGACTGTAAACATTTTGATTCTTAAAGTGGTGGGATGTTACAGTCTGGTGCCCACATTTGCTCTGGTGTGTATTAACATGTATGTATTGACTCTGGTCCTAACAAAAACTAGAAAGTAAGCAGGAGAGCACAAACGTCCACTAAGGCATGATCCATGTCCACCGAACTGTCTCAGATTGCAGGGATTTTCATCTTACCTTACCCAAGATTGTTTTATTTGTTCCTTGGGTAATACCATAACTTTCCAAAAATAATTTATCAAGAAAGTAAAACACAGTTATAAGTGCTGACGAGGCCATTTCTGATTTGTCTCATTACAAGCCTCACTCAAGCCTACAATAACAGATTTTTAAAAATTATTTTGTTATTTCAGTTTTAGTAACCCCTTTCACATATCTTTTATCCAATGTTCCACTGAGCCTTCCACCTAAGCCAGCACGCCCATCAGCTGTCCTGTGACTGTGGGTGAAGAGTGTCGCTCTGGGTCTCGACCTCACCTGCTGTGGTCGGGTCCTCTTCTCACAGACCTGTAGAGAACCTCTAATGTTCAACTGTTCTGTAACACCACTCAGCTGCAGTCTGCTGCCATCGCCCTGGCATGGGTCAGAGTAATTACTGGAAACATGTTTTCACCCTGTATAAGTTGTAACAACATATGACAATAATTCCTTATCATTTTTTTTCTCAAGAGGGGGTGGAGACATATTTCCATCTGTATGAGGACAGTTAGACTGCAGCTAAGTGTAAGGCCTAATTTCAATAATACAGGAGCCACTTGGGCTTATTTTTAATGAAGTGACCATTCTTTCAGAGACTTTTCTATTATTTTTCTCAACTTCTGTCTGTACTGCTGAGTTTAACTCAGTGCTATAGGAGAACACAAACCTCAGGTACAGGCATTTTGACAGGGCTGTATTCTTCTTTCTTTTTTTTCCCTTTTAAGGTATGTTTTCCTGCTACTGTAAAGTGTGGTCTCTTCAAACAACTTGAGTGTATGAGAAGAAATAATACATAGTTTGGGTGTGTTCGTTGGGGAAAACAAAATACATAACATGTAGAACGACAAGCATGCACTTCCCCCTCCCCTCGGTAGCATCAGCAGCACTCAGGCCAGGCTAGGAGACATCGTTGTTGGCTGTGCCTGCTTCTGGAAACCTTGAACTGGCTGTACAAAAACCATCCCCCTCCACCCTCGTTCACACTCCCTCCACTATGGCTCTCTGCTTCTCTGTCTTTCTTTCTCATGCACTCTTCAAGAAGAAAATAACTAAACTGCTGCTTCAGCATGTGTCTCTCAGTCCTTCTCTTCTCAAACCAAACAACAGCCTGTCTTTTCTTGAAACAGCCTGCTTTAACCAGACTGACTGACTGTGGTAGTAAAACCAGTACAGTATGTAGAGAACTGAACCCAAAACCACAGAAAGAGGAACGCTGTCCCGATGCATCGGTAATGCACTCTGGCTCAGCGGAGGCTAGTGTGGGTGATATCTGAAGCTTTTTTTGCTGGCTGCTTAATTCTTTGAATTGTGTATCTTTTTGTCCTTTCCCGTCATTGTCTGCCTCTGAGCTGCTTAGCGAGTACTAAAGCACCAAAGTGAAAACAGACAGCTTCAGCAAGTTGATTCTTCAAGGCTTTCACACGCTTCACAGAGCTGCTTGCACTCAGGCAATGACTTAATTTGGGCCATGTGTGACCAGGCCAGGGTCGGGCATCTGAAAACACACTCTCTACAGATTGTTGGTGATTTGCTCCAAGTGACAAAATGCAGCTGGGTGGATAATTGGACAACAGATTTGGAGGTGGCTCTCACCTCCAAATATAAACCAATTAGGAAACAAATTAATTTTCCTTTGCTGACCAGTTACTCTTGTGTGATATGTTAATGGTTTGGACTGTTGGTCAGATATCATGAGCCTGTTGATGCCATCACTTCAGGCTCTAGGGACATTATTATTTCTGACTGTTTTCTACAGACCATATCATTCATCTATACATTTATGTTGGGCAACAACGTGAGAGGTGAATCTACCGGGGAAGAAAAACTTGAATGTTAGTGAGTTTGTCTGCACTGGTGTGGGTTGGTTCTCTACATACTCATACATTTCCAACACGTTAGAGTAGATGTTTTTGGGTGGCTGGATGGTGGGACCATTAATGCCCTGTAGCTGTTTGTCATCTTCTCCCCTCCTTATTCCCTAATTCTTGCCAAAAAAAAAAAAAAAGTGGATATCTACCTGATTAACAAATAGAGATAGAGTAGGTGGTAGCTTTCTAGTTGTAGTTACTCCTCTTGCCTTATAGAGGGCCTCCAACACATTAGCAAAGGCCTGCAGCCTGTTTTTATTTAAATCTGGACTGTATTCATCTTCGCCTGTCAGGAATGGTCCCATCCGTCAGCCAGTGAAATAACCCCGAGGTCAGTTTTTACAAACCCAGCGTCTCAGCCCTCGCTCTTCACGAGCCCCATCACCAGCAGTTTAACCGAAGTCTGACGCTGTCACTGTTGTCGTGTTTTCCACAGGTGGATAAACTCGAGGCCTCCGAGTCCCTGAGGAAACAGGAGGAGCAAGCTACAGAATCTCAACCCATTGTTTACGGTAAAAAGCTGTAATGCTACAGACAGTATATAGAAATGGACGAAGCCAACGGGGCTCAAAAACGAAGCCAGTAAGGAAGTGCAAAAATGTGCAGTACTCTCGAAGACCACTAGATGCTGACTCCAAAAAATTCTGCCTCCAATGGACTCACATTCAAATATCCAAACTTTTGTCCTGAACTTCTCTCTCATACACCTCAAGGTCAAAGGTCAGACTCCTCACTCCCCCATTCATACCCAAATATGGTCACTTCTGGCTCCAAGCAACCAACAGGTGACATCACGAGCTTCGTCCATTCTACATACAGTCTATATCCTGTCCTCGCTGGTTTTGAGAACATTTAAAGAAAACTCTGAGAATACATTCAGAACATGACTATTTTCTGGTTGTAACTGATTGTTTTGATGTTTTTGATGCAGGCACACCCCAGCTCATGCTCACAGCAGGGCCCAATGTGGCCGTGCCTCCTCAGCAACCCTACGGCTACGGCTACACAGCAGCACCAGGCTACGGCCAGCCACCACAGCCCAGCTTCGGTTATGGCATGTGAACACCCAGCAACCCCACCAACCCCCTCCCCTTCAACCACAATTTGACCCAACACTTTCCTTCCATCTGTCCTTCTCTCTTTGTGTTCCTCACCAGCTTCCCATGGTCTTCTACTCACAACAGGGGCAACAAGCAAGCAACAGCCCACTCTCATTTTGAGTACTATTTTTTTATTATGTTGTGCTGTTACAAAAGAAAACATTTAACTGCATTGAAGGACTTTAATTTGTATTGTTTGAAAGAAATTGGACCACGTTTGTTTTTCACATTCCATATTTATGACTACTTTATTTAGAGTTTTTTTGTGTTTATGTTGATGTCATGTTTTTTTGTATTGGTTTATTGGTTTGTGCAGAAGTGGACTTGTTAAAGCTCAGCAATGAACCTTTGAAGTAGGTGGAGGAGCATTGGATTTTGCACTCATGAAGAAATTAATGTAGAGAAGCTCTTACTTTTGATGTACTGAACATGTGAACAGCTTACATTGTCTCGTTTGTCTGTATAATGCATTTCATTATTGTATATTCTGAGGAAAAAAAGGTTACATATAATATTGAACATATATTGCCATTTCAATGGCTATAGCTAGCAACACTAAGTAATGATAGTATATTCTGCACAGGCGTGTAGCTTTATGGAGTTTTAAAAGCATACAGACGTATGTCACTGTGTGACTGGGGGTGTGTTTGTGTGAGTGTGTATGTGTGTCTGCGAGTGTGACTTGAAGGTCTAAATAAGAATTTTAACCCCCGCTCCCTCAGCCTGTACTGGGCTGTCCAATCCACCCTCCTAGATATTAGCTCTCCTTCATTGGCTCCATGTATTTAGGTGACCTCTTGTGCCGTGTACAGTGCTTGTGTGAGACTGTATCTGTGTATGTGCAAGGACGGGACCACGGCTACCAAACCCCAGGGCCCTTAACCGTACCGTGTGTGTGTATTTACTCTGAACCCTCCTCGTGATGAGGTCCGTGTATGCCAGGTGTTGTGGTGTTTCCCTCGGTCACCATTACCTTTTTCTTTTTCTTTTTTTTTTTGCGTGTACAGATGTGAACATGATGAATTGAAAACTTTTAGATGGAGACCCCCCCTCCCCCACCTATCTGTCCTCCACCCGCTTTCCTGTCCTGTTTCCTCCTTTGTTGATGCTTAGCAGCAGGAACAAACAAGGAGGTAGAAGAAGACAGGCCGGTGGAACCTTTGGTGTTCTAACGACAGCTTGAATAGATCCATAAACACTCCTGTAGGTTGTGTGTTTAGATGGTTATGATGAAGAAAATAGGTCTCTGTACATCCAGTTCTTTGTCAAGAATGGTCTGAAACAAGAGCCTGTTATTTACCTTGATGTACTTAACTTCCTTACATGCTTTAAGCTGTGTGTGTAAAGTGTCATTCTAACCCTAACATAAGTTGAATTCCTTTCTGTTGTCATGCATAATAATAATAAAGGGGATCTGTCATTGATAAGTGGAAGAATAAGGGAAATACTAGCCTAAATAAAAACTAAAAATTGTATCCAGTGTCCTGTGGAATCAGTGTCTGTGAGAGGAGGTAGTAACGTGTCAAAAAGGTTATGTTTTTGCCTGCATTTATTTGTCATCTGTTAGTCACACTATGGAAAAATACAAAATAGATCTCAATGATGATTACCTAAGGAACAATGATCACATTTTGGGTGGGATCTGATCCTGTAATCCTAAAATCCTTGGGTGGCTGAATATTCTTACAAGACAGTGTTGCCTTTTCACCACAAGAGGGCAGCAGTGTCCAGTCTATAGCATCAGTGCAGCTGGATTATCCCATGGTGGAGGTTTGCACTCAGCACTTTTTAGGGTTTTTTTTTATTTCCAATATACTCAAATTAAAAAAAAAACATCCTAAAATACCATGAGTTACTCATATGTGTGCACAGTAATGATCATGAAGTGCAAATGCAAAGACTTTATTATTACATTCTTATTGATGTAAAGTTACATCACTACTTAAAACACCTTATTCCTTCTTAAATGAAATTCGGTAATTGTGATGCAGATACCAGATGAGGGCTTCTCACCATTTAATTTCAGAATGAGTGGATCAGACTGTGCAGTTGTGTGCCTTTCTTTTCACTACACTGCAGTATTTTTCAGGGAGCCCTGTATCCCTGTACATCGACAAACACTTAAGGTCAATACAAACACAGTCACAGTCTGGTTCTAAATTTGCTGCATTCCCCTGAAAAACAACACAGGTGGTGACAGTTCTCTTGACTGACCTGCACTGATCATCTGTAGCCCAATGTTTAGAAAATGGTCGTACGACAGTGTGAGTGGTTTTGTCGGAGAAGGTGCCATCGGGTCAAGGCAACACAGGAGTGAAATTCACTCCAAAATCACTGGTGTACATTTTTCTGTGAAAAGACTGTAGCTGTACATGTGTTGCCTTTACCTGATCCTCTGCTGTTTGCGCTCCTCATCAATCTTCTGCACAGTCTCCAAAGCCCTGCGGCACTCTGCCTCCATCATGGCATCCAGACGCTTCTCCTCCTCTGCCAGCGCCTCCTGGATCATGTTGTTCTCTTGGATCTGGGCATCACGTGTGGCTTGACACTGAGCACCCAGGATCAGCTAAAGCCACAACACACACACACACACACACAGAAGTACTGATGTTTATGTACATGTACACCACGCCATGTTTTCTTTTTTGCCATCCATATATTTTGATCCTACCTGGTTGAGCTTTTTGATCTCATCCTCTTGTTCCATCTTTAAAGCGCTGGCCTGCTCCACCAAGCGCTGTGCACAGGCCTGGGCCTCAAGCTCCAGCTCACTCTGTTCCTCCTTCTCATTACGGGATAGGTCTGCCTCGAGGAGTCTATGCTTCCTTTCCTCTGCAGCATTCTGGATTAAATATATAGATGTGTGTGTAAAGAAGTGTGCAGAACTTTCTGTGTTAGTGTTCATCTACAAGTCAAAGGACAAGTTTTATCATGTTTCCTACAATTTCCTCTTCTTTCTTCCTCTGATAAGCCTGCTTCAAGGCCCCTCTCTCCTTGGATTTTGGAGT
The DNA here is from genome assembly GCA_900323345.1 of Pseudochromis fuscus. Classification (NCBI taxonomy): domain Eukaryota; kingdom Metazoa; phylum Chordata; class Actinopteri; family Pseudochromidae; genus Pseudochromis; species Pseudochromis fuscus. The sequence goes on from OOFC01048724.1 coordinate 83,820, forward strand.
AATCCACTTCAACTCAGCTGATGGAAGAACAATGGACTCATCTGAAGCATTCGTCTGCAAGACTCTGGCATAATTAGAGGTAGTGTTTTGTTAAGTGTGTTTTTGTGGGAGTTTTAATAATGTTGTGAACATATGTATTATCATAACACGTATCTTTTTTTAGTCTATAAAATATTCCATACTTCTGAATTACAGGACATGACTCTCTTTCATTCCCATCTATTACATCATGCATTATACTTCCCAGACCTACAGATGGACTGATCTCAGTGAGATGTGTTTTCTTACCTCAGATTGCAGATGAGGTCTTTGGTGATGATCTGAATAGTCTCTCTTTCTTTGATCTTCTGATGGAGGAAAAGACACATGAATCATACTTTGAATTGAGAAACGGTCTGTCTCTCTTATGTGTTCAACTTCTGGCTCAACAACCAACATGGCGACGTTCAAATGCAGATCTCTTGACTTCAAAACGGGAGTCCACAAACCAATGGGTGACGTCACAATTTCTCCATCCATTTCTGTATAAATCTATGGATGTTAAATTTCTAGTTTTGATGCTGTATTAAATGAGTTACTTTGATGCAGGTGAATTTATAGTTACATCCATATTCATGTAATGAACCTCTTGACAAAAATAACGTTTACTCGCCAGTTATTCTGCCTGGAGAAGGAGACGAACGTAGGTAAAGACGCATTTTGTGGTTATTAAACTTTTTAAGCGAATATTTCTTTCTCGCTGTTATGAGCAGCACCACTATCACCGCTCTGTGTTTGTACCATTAGGTGGTGACTGGGCGGCGCCTTTTCACCCACATGATGCGGAAACCTCACACATACCTCAGCCCCTTTTTTCTCAGACTCGACTTGGTCCGCAGTTCAATGGAAGTTATTTTATTAAGTTATTTCGCGAGAAAAGTCGGATAACCTGTCTGCACTGAAAACAGGAGATGGACATAGAGAGGCTGCGGGTTTGTTTGCTCTGGGGACTTCACTTTTGTGCTGTCTACTTTGTAACACACTGATTACTGTCACGTATTACAGCGGTCAGATCTTAGCTTTACTCATTTGGCATAGATCTTATTCATTATTTGGTTCAGTTGCACAAACTTCCACTTTGTAACTAAGTTCTCTTTGTTGTTTGCAACATTTCCTACAAGTCTGTTATATTTGTGCTAGTTAGGTGTTTTGCTGATGAGGATCACCACAGTTCACACACACCCTCACATGAAGAGGAGCCTCCCCCTGGTCTGCAGCAACTATTGGACTCCACCTGTAAATCATTAAACACATCAGTGTGAGGACTCTTTCCATAACATCATCAGCAGATGGACAAACAGCAACAGAGGGAAAGAACGGCAAGGTCATTGTTAAAGTAGGACTGTTGCCTCAAGGAAAAAACAGACCATATTCATTGTTGATGTCACAAACTGATGGTTTCTGTTTTCAGTCTGTCTGGCTGTCCTGCAGCACATGGTAACGACCCAGACTGAATCAGCTTCAGGATAGAGAAGTTGACCATTAACCTCCCGTGCTGATTGGAAACACCTCTCCACTTGTATGCAGCTGCTTCTGGACACTGGATCCTGAAGCAAAGTTCAGTGTCACAGGCAGCAGGAACCTGCTCCCTTCTCTGCATTGACTTCTGTTTTTTTCTAAATTTTTCTGAGGACTAAATCTACAATCATGGCTGCTACAAGTTATGGATACTACAGAACAACTATATTTCTGGCCATGTTTATTGGCTACACACTATACTACTTTAACAGAAAGACTTTCTCCTTTGTGATGCCTTCTCTAATGCAAGAAATTAAGCTGGATAAGGATGACCTAGGTATGTAATTTTTAACTGCTTTTACATAGATTTTGCATGCCTTATTACAAGAGGTATAACAAGTAGACTGTGACATGTATGTGTTCTTGCATATATTTTCCATTTTCATTGTTCACTTCTGTATTACCCTGTATTACATGCTTCTATCATGACATAATACCTGCATGCTTCCTAAAATTAGATGTCAGTGATGTTTAGGACCAGAAAAAAATCTCATACTTGCTCATCGACTGTGTGCTCTCCTTTCCTGTACTTGCTCTGTACAGGCATGATCACCAGCAGCCAGTCTTTGGCCTATGCTATCAGTAAGTTCATCAGCGGTGTGCTTTCGGATCAGATCAGTGCCCGCTGGCTCTTCTCCATTGGCCTGTTCATGGTGGGAGGCATCAACGTGGTCTTCTCTTGGTCCTCCACTGTCGCGGTCTTCTCTGCCCTGTGGTTCCTCAACGGTCTGGGTCAAGGCCTGGGCTGGCCTCCCTGTGGAAGGGTGCTGCGCAAGGTATATGACCCACATCCCCAACTGTACTATAGCTGTACTGCATTAATATCTGGTTCAAATGTTTCTTTTTAATGTAATAAAGAACAATCATGCAGTAACCTGAAAACATACAGTATGAACTGGGTTAATTTATTTATCCAAATTCCACAGATGAATTAGATTAAGGTTAAAGGAGTTACAGTATAAACATTTCACAAAGCAATAAGCTCTGTGTTATCTCAGGAAGCACATTTTATGATCTGCGTAATCAGTCACAGTATGTCTAGTTGAGGTGAGTAGACAAGTCATTTTCAAAAGGCCTCAAAGGTAGAAAATGTTTTATGAGACTGATATTTGTGATAATGCTGCTTTACAAGTAACACCACATTCTTTCTGCCCAGAAATAAACCTGCTGTGAAAGAAAAGTTAAATTATAAATGCTGTAAATATTAAAGGTTTCGTTTCTGATCAAAAAATATGATTTTTATCATTTGAAATTTCAACAGCCTGTCACTGCAACGTACAGTACAGTCAGTATACTAAAGGCAAAATTATGGCACTTCTTGTCATGAATGCTTACAGTTATTTCCACTTTTCTTTTCAGTGGTTTGAGCCCTCTCAGTTTGGGACATGGTGGGCAGTTCTCTCCTGCAGCATGAACCTGGCCGGCAGCTTGGGTCCCATTATTGCCACAGTGCTGTCTGAGAGTTACAGTTGGAGGGCGATACTTTCCTTCTCTGGAATTATTTGTGTGGTGGTCTCCTTTGTTTGCCTGCTAGTAATCAAGAATGAGCCTAAGGATGTGGGGCTGCCCAACATAGAGGCAGCAGCCAAGAAGAGTAAAGGAGGTGAGACAGACTTTTGCTGAAGTTTGCTAATGATCAGAAACAAGTTTAAGCCAGTACTCCTCCTCTCAGACAGTGAATCTTGTTTAAACATGAGATAACACATACCTGCGCATTGTGCAGATGTGTGTGTTGTCATACACAACAGAGGCTGTCTGCTGTGTTAAAGGTCAGTGACTCTGTGGACTCTGTACTCAGTGTGCCCCTCACATGCCACTTGCATGTTCTATGCATGGCTGATGAGTTCAAAAATAGGTTCCACTCACTCTCATTTCAGTCAAGAGGATTTTATGTTAAACTTACAAATTTAGACTTACAAATAATCATTCTGTGTCCTTGTTCAGGATCCTCCAGCAATGAAAGCACCCTGTCTGAGTTCCTGCTGTCACCCTACCTGTGGCTGCTGTCTGTGTCCTACCTGGTGGTGTTTGGGGTGAAGACAGTCTGCACCGACTGGGGCCAGCTGTTTCTCATTCAAGATAAGGGCCAGTCTACGCTCATGGGTACGACAGAGGGGTCGAGTAAACACCTCCTGAGTCTGTTGTGAAATATACTGATATTTCCTCTTATTATCCTGTGAATCACTGGATTCTTCTTCATAGGTAGCTCATACATGAGTGCTCTGGAGGTTGGGGGCCTGTTGGGAAGTCTCGCAGCAGGTTATTTCTCAGACAAGGCTGTGGCTAAAGTGAGTCTGTTTTTTTCTTTCCCAATGTAGATACAGTGTTTCAAAGGATGTGATAGATTTGGTGATTTACTTGCATCTGCCTTGTGTATCCTTGTACAATCTTTACTTCCACATTCATCCATGTGCATAAACGCTAGCTTCATAATTTGACCAAAAATCCCCCAAATGACTGTAGGGCACTTACCTTTGAGAGTTGGCCTGTAAATAATTTAGTAATTTTTGTCATTGAAATCTATTACTATTTACACTTGAAACAAGATTGTTTGCACAGAAAGACGATGTGATGGTTTTCTTTTGCATAACCTTTGTGGAGATACCATTCATACAAAGAACCTTAGGATAATTAACACAATGATGAGTACTGCAGAAGGGGTGACATGTTTACTGTCCACTAAAACTAAATCACTCGACTTCTTTCAATATCCCAAGTCTCAAAAGAAAAAAAACACACCCTTGAATGCCTGATTGCATGTAATTCTTTTTGTGGCTAGCATATTTGGTTGTTTTTCTGTGTGTGTGTATGTGTGTGTGTGTGTGTGTGTGTGTGTCCACAGTTTCTTGTGTTTCCGAGAGAGAGA
>OOFC01048724.1:88262-118246 GCA_900323345.1 Pseudochromis fuscus
CTGTAGCATCACTCTATTATTCAGAAGTTTGTGTGTGTGTGTGTGTGTGTGTGTACAGCAAGGGATGAGAATCTATGGCAACCCCCGCCATTTCATCCTGATCTGCATGATGGCTGGAATGTTTGTGTCCATGTACCTGTTCAGAGTCACAGTTACTCCTGACAGCTCGAAGGTAACATTGATACATCAGTAGACAAATAGTAGTCACAGAGATTCTTAAATACAGCAAACTGCAAGTCTGACGCTGTCATCGTAATGGATGAATCTGCCATCTGCACTTTCAGGTGTGGATACTTAGTCTGGGTGCCGCTTTTGGGTTTTCCTCGTATGGCCCAATAGCATTGTTTGGAGTTATAGCCAATGAGAGTGCTCCGTCCAACTACTGTGGGACGTCACATGCCATTGTTGCCCTGATGGCCAACAGTAAGTTGATTGGTTTTCATTTCAGTGTCAACATCTTGCAGCTACACGGGGTTTATGGACTGTTTATAGGAATGCAAAAGGGGATAAAAAATGAGGCCAAGGCAGAAGTGGAAAACAGTGCAGTACTCTGGACAGCTACTAGATGCTGGCTCCAAAAAACTCCAATTGATTTCAATTCAAAAATTGGCATTTTCAATCATGAATTACTTAGTCAATACATTTTTTCCACAAGTTGTTCTGATGTCATTAGCTGAAGTCAGTTTTTCTCATCAGTGATCTTGTGGTTCATCTGAAAAAAATATATATAATTAAGTAGATATTAGTCTTCAAAAAGATGAAGATTTAGTGCTGTGGATAGTTTGATTGACAGACCAGGTCTCCAATGAAAGCAGCACTGAAGTAGAATCTTATACACATTGAGCAGTTTCCCGGGTTCAAGGGTTGGACCCGCCTCTTCTCTGCTCCCTTTGTATCCAAATATGGTTATTTCTGGTTCCAAGAAACCAACATGGTGATCCTCAAATGCCAATCTCCTGGCTTCAGTGTGAGTCACCAAACCAACAGGTGACGTTAGCTTCAACCATTATATACATAGTGTATGGTTTATATAAAGTATCAGCCCGTACTAAATACTTGTATACTAATAACACTGTTCCATAACTGTAGATCTGATATAGGCCCCACAGCTTTCCACAGGATGTTGATTAAATTAAATGAATTAAATGGTGTTTGGTTTTTTTTTCCATCAAGTCAACTCATCCACTTTTGTTTCCCCTCAGTTGGTGGCTTCCTATCTGGGCTACCCTTCAGCACAATTGCCAAGCACCATGGCTGGGAAACAGCCTTCTGGGTAGCAGAGATCAGCTGTTTAGTCACCACTGTTGGATTCTTCCTGCTGCGCAACATCCGAACCAAGATGGGACATGTAGCCAAGAAGGCAGACTAAGAACATTACACCTCGACCTCTGCTCCCAGAGGAAAACTGAATACTTTGAGCCACCATTGTATTTTCTTTCTTAGATTTTTTTATACAACAGTGTTTCTGCTCTCATCCCAGTATTTACAGTCTGTAAACACGTCATCAGTGACTCAACAAGGGAACATAAATGACTGTCTTTCATACAATAAAATGTGGCATGAACACAACTAGCAAAGGTTTTCTCTCAGATAGCCACTGCAGTATTTCAGTGATAGGAGCAAACAACTGGTTTAAAACAAGAATATTGTTCAGTGTCTGTGTTTAAAAACAATGGATGGAATTACAAAAGTTACACAATCTTTTCTAAGGAAAAGCACAATTTTGTGGTCTTCATTATGGGAACATTCAATGGCTTAAATAAATTATACATTATTATGTTTTTTGTTACTGGCTTAGTTTCTGAGTACATTGAGATCACTCCTCAACATGCATGATGCCAAAAACAAATATGATGCACAACATTTACATACAGTGTGTCATTTAATTTTTCAAGTATTTACAAAACATAATGTATTTACAATGTGTTAATTAGCAACTGTGGAAGAGAAACAAGTCCAAAAAAGCCCCAAAACAAATCCACTCATTTCTTTCCAGTCTGTGAATTTGTTGTGGATAGTAATGACCATGCTATAATTTAAGACCCAGCCCCAAAGTTGCCTGCTTTCTCTGCAATCTCCAGTGCACTCTTCAGATTCTGATCAAACAGTTCACACCTGAAAATCAAAGGTCACAAGAATTAGATGTGTAGGTGTTAGACAATAAACACTCAATATCTAATCTGATATGTAACAAACACCGATAATAAATTTAGGTCATTCAAACACTACAAAGGCAAACATTCACTCTTATTTCATTTATTACCTGATCGGCATTTCCAGAGAATAGAATGGGTTCTTGAGGGCAAAATCTGAATAGATTTCATAAATCTTCCTCAGCAGGGCATCAATACCAGATTGCCGAGGGTCTGCCAGCACAATAAACTTTATACCTGAGAGGACAAAGATGGACACAGTGAGAAACAAGCCAAACATAAACAAGCAATTAGTTTTATAGATGGTTTGAGAAAGAGGCAACTGATCGTGGAGGTTTGTTTGATGCACAAATATGAACTATATATTGTTGTCAATGGTCAATTGAAAGCTAAAATATTTTTGCACTGTTATGGTTTAACATTCTAATCCCTCAACCACACACTGCTTTCAGGTAAATGTATAAATCTGTCAGTCATCTTCTATACCTACCTACTCCATACTTGGGTCACGGGGGTCTGCTGGAGCCTATCCCAGCTGTCAATGGTCAAGAGGCGGGGTACACCTCTCGCCAGGTACATGTATAAATCCAATGTTGCAATATATTGTTGATTACTGACAACTAACCTAGCCAATAGACTGGCAACATGCCCAGGGTGTACCTCACCTCTCACCCGTTGCTAGCTGGTATAGGCTCCAGCAAACCCAATTGGATGAGCAGGTAAAGAAGATGAGTGAATGAATTACTGACAACTACAATGAAACTTGTCTGCACCACTGACCTGTGAGAGTCTGGAAGCAGTGGAGTTTGAAGACATCTGTTTCAAGCATCTCAATCCCTGAACTGCCAACTTCAGGTGACAGCTGAGAGCCTATAGCAAACAACCTTGGGAACAAAAACAGAGGTATAGGCATCATTGAAACCAGTCTACAGCCCCATTGCGAATATTTTGAGACACGGGTGTGACTTACGAGTGGAACATGGATGCCAGCATCAGCTTCTCATTGGAGCTCAGACGTGCCCGTCCAAAGCGAATAGACACTGGATAATTAGAGGGATCTTTTAAGTATTCAAGGATGTCCTTCCCGTCTGAAGTATTTTTCCCGAGCACATCCGCTCCATTGATGGACAGCACTGCGTGGCCCACTGAGGAATGAGGAATTTAAAGTCAGCCTTTCTATCAAGTCACACAGCCTGATGGTCAGACAACTGCACCATGACGTCCTCATTTATTTTTACATCTGTGCAATAGGGGCTCATATGAATCCAACAATTAAGTGTAGCTAGTGCTAAAGAGAGCAAGAATTCGTTAACTAACTATTCAATTCAATGCAATCCAGCTAATCAAATAAGTCAAAAAAATCTGCACAGTACACGGTGTTTAGTGGATATCCCCACAGTAGCTAGCTAACAGAACAAGCTAACGATGTGCTGTCAGGACGTTACCTCTGATTCCGTCCCGCTGTCCAAACGATACAACGACCTTTTCATCGTGGTGTTTGAGTACTAAGTCTAAAGGGTAGCTGAAGGTTTTCTCGGCCTCAGCTCTCGGGACATAGTTGTCATACTGGTAAATTAAACCTCCAGCCTTGTTGACCACATACACACTGAAGATCACCATCTTGGCAACGTCTAGCCCAGCTGACAAACCTGTCATGTGACCGTAACTGCCTCTTACTCACCAACTTTGGGTTTGGGATGTTTTTATCCTTAAAATAATCTAAAACATTCCACTGCAACAGTTATTTAGGAGTTCGATTGACTAATATTTTATTATTAAAATGAATAAAACGGGGAAAACACAAAAAACTCAATTTCCCATAATTCTAAGTATCACTTCCGCATATACAGGTTGTCTAAGGGGCTTTTGCACGGGTGAACTTCCTTTCGCTCCGACATCTTGACGAGGAAACATGGTGAGGATAGTAATTGCACGTTTTGTTGAAAGAAATTAGACATTTTCTGTCTTATTAGTGTTTATGTGGAGTTGTAGTTACTCGGAACATCTTGCGACACGAATGTGTTTTCCTACGCCGTGACAAGAATGTGTGGCTGAAGCAATTAGTTGCGACATTTTAGACATATAGCGGCACGGTTCGCTAGCTAGCAATTTGCTAGCTCCACCATGCTTCCAGCTACACTGTAGCTTCCGAAAACCACCCGATCATAGTTGTCATTCACAACCGTAATACAGCACAGATTAATCTGCACACGTATAAATAATATTAGTATTTGATTACGTTGAACAATAAGGGGTTAGGATGACGACTCGAATAAGTACGAATGAAAAACCCTTTGTGGACACAAGGCCGTCCCATGCCGGCCAACTGAGCTTAGCTGGCATTATTAGCTAGCTAGAAAACTTATTCGTATACCGTTACATAGTAAAGAAGCATCACTGTCTGTGAGCACATTGACAGTGTGCTTAAAAGTCAAAGATGATCTCCCAAATTTAGGGTCAGCCCGTGTGATGTATTTTAACTTGGTGTCTTCTGTTTCCAGCCTCCTAAGCAGGATAAGAAGAAGGACACTGGGAAGTCCAAAAAGGACAAGGACCCAGTCAACAAGTCTGGAGGCAAAGCCAAGAAGAAGGTACACAGTAGTTTTTTAGTAAATCTCTGGACAAGGTGTGCTGTAGAACTTCACTAGGTTTTAATACAATATGTGTCTGACCCTGAGCAGAAGTGGTCCAAGGGAAAAGTGAGGGATAAGCTCAACAACCTGGTCCTCTTCGACAAGGCGACCTACGACAAGCTGTACAAAGAAGTTCCCAACTACAAACTCATCACCCCCGCCGTTGTGTCTGAGAGGCTGAAGATCCGTGGCTCTCTGGCCAGGAACGCCCTCCAGGAACTGCTTGCTAAAGGTGAATTTCACCTGTTCAGTACAAACATCCAAATAGTGCATGCTAGATGACAATTTAATAAGAGGGCATCGTCTGAATGGATTGTAGTATTTGCTTGGATTCTGTTAGAAAATGGTTGTGGTAGGTAGAGTCAGTGGGGTTAGACTCCTCAGTTTTGTTTTTTTTTGTCCTGCAAAGGTATTTTTGCACAAAATGGAATTTAGGCAGACTGAGATGTCTGCATGTGTTTCAATGAATGATTTGTCTTTAATAAGTCTGTCTTATGTGAAGTAAATTAGGCATATACATAAAAGCTTGGGAGGATGTTTCCTTCAATCATTTAGAATAAATTCAGTCACCAGAATGCATGCATTAAACACAGCAGTGTAGGTGGTTCTAGCTGCAACAATACTATGTTTTACTATCTAGTGTTGTGATGGAACATTAAGCCCATTTGATGAATGTTCCCCATACACCATCAGCACTGCTCTTTGGCTGTGCCAAATGTTTATAAATGCCATGCACTGCATGTATCTAATGTAGAGTTGGTCTGTATCAGTTTCACTGATGTGTAGCATCAGTCTTGTCTTTTGTTTTGAGATCATCGAGCCTTTCCTCTTAAAAATATTCCAGAAGCAAAAAGCGAGAGGTGGAACAGTTTAAAGTTAATGTATCTTTTATAGCATCCAATGTCAGGCAGACAGTTTAGGTGTCTGACGGTAAACTTGTTCCTATAGCTTTTAATCTGATAGAAAGTTACTGTTTGTTTATTTATTTATTTATTTATTTATTTATTTTTATCATCTTCCACTAAAATATGATGAACTAACAACGTGAATGTTTGTGACATAGTCTCACACTTAGCTTGCATTTTGTCACAAAAGTTACAGTACAATAGAGCATGAGCAGGAATTTGCTGGCTCTGATAAGTGAACCCATATTCTGTTAAACATTATGCAGCTTCATTTGCATTTAGGCAACGGTAATGCCGTGAAAAAATCTCTGTATAAGCCTTGACTTTTGAGAAATGAGATAAGATGGAACTTTATTCATCCCACATTGGGGAAATTCTTGTCACAGCAGCAGGCAGAAAACTACAGAGTAAAGAATAGAATAAATGGAAATATAGAATAAGAAATATACACTATTACTCAGATATATATACTAATAAATATGTAATGGAAACATCTGCTGTGAAACCGAAATGAGTGAACTGCTTTGTGTGTACACTTTGTTGTCATGTAGCTGTCATTGCCTGGAAACTCATTCAGGCACTTGAAGTGATTTATTGCACAGATCTACTGTCCAATAGTAAATATTGATGTGTGGATGAATATGAAAATGTGCTGACAGACCATGGTCCTGTTTTGTCTTCCAGGCATGATCAAGCTGGTGTCCAAACACAGAGCACAGCTGATTTACACACGTAACACCAAGGGTGGAGATGAGGAGGCAGCAGCAGAGAAAGCATAATCAGGTACAAGAGCAGAAAGTGTTTTTTGTGCATTATGGTGTTTTTGTTTTTTCTTTAACACTCACTGACCTGTGTTCATTTTTGGGTTTTTTGCAGGTTCTCTTGTTTGTTTCCTGTTTGTAATGAAAGGTGAAATAAAAATGTAAAAACAATCTCAACTATGTATTTGTGTTTATTTCACAGTTTTTGTGTTAACGAGATTATCTGCTGACCCTTTGTGAGATTTGAGTCTATTTTCAAATCTTGGACTGCAGAATAATTGAACCTGAAAACACAAAGATATTTGCTAGCGTAAACAGTCAAAGAAAAATTAGGGTGTGAACCCAGGTGGCTCAGTAATTTAGTAGTTCCCACTGTCTCTTCCTTATAAATTTATTCAGGCGCTCTTCGTATTTACATTGATTTTTATTTTGTATGTACTCTTGCTTCTCCCCACCTGGACAGCAGTAATACTTCAACACTGACTAGACCAAGGTGCAGGCCTGTGGGTGATTCACTGTTTAATTCTGCTTCAAGTTTGGATGAGTTCAGTAAGAAATTGCTTCATGGGCAGTATTAATAGTTTTCTTGTGTTTCAAAATGCTCTTTTAAATTCTGTTGCTGTAAAGGAAGCCATAAAACCGAGGAAGGCAGTGACAGCAGTGGTAACACAAATCAGGTGCTTCAGTGTGTGTGAGACAATAGTGATGCATTCTTCTTGAGGCCACGGCATATTTATGTTAATGTATTCAAATTATAAGATGTTTTTTATGATGTAATTCATGTTGGTCTCACTAACCATTTAAACACATTTTAACATCTGCAATAAACCAATCCAACTCGTGTAGCAAAAACAAACTTTGAACGTTTCACAGATATATATAAAAAAACACCTAAAGCATTTATGTTCAGAACCCTAATGCCATCCAGTGCATTGTATTCTCTAACCATCAGCATTACACCGTGCACCTCATGTTGTCACGCAGTAAATTTAAAGAGACATCCTGACTCCACTGCTCTTGCTTTCACCGTGAGATGGATCATTCGTAACTTGTTTCGAGAGATTCATCATTCATGTCTTCCGTTTGTCTGCTAAAAGCCACGGGCGGCAAAAGGTTATGAGATATTGATAAGAATGGCAGGAGATGAAGGAGCTATCTTCACTGTCAAATGTTTGCTCAGGGCGTGAGATACACTGGGGTCGTGTGATGGATGCTGTCAGAAGTCCCTTTGTCACCACGCAGCAGCAGCAGCACCTCGAGCAGCAGCAGGGAAACAAACTGCAGGTTTCGCGCCTCCGACAGATGCACCATCCATCAGCAGTGAGAACACAAACAACACAACACTGTTTTCAGTGGTGTAGCTCATGGTGGCCGTTTAAGACACACTGTCACACACAGGAGATGTTGCAGTTTCCCACCAACCCAACTGAAATCTTCATGTTTGTATTTACAGCTTCTTATATAGCAAAGCTGTAGATTTTGAATCATCATGAAGCATTTGTTTCTTCTCCTTATGAGACATAAAACAAGCATTGTGTTTGTGTAACATGTAGATAGTGTTTCACTTCTGATTTGTCCAGTGATTCTGCCTTGTTGTCTACACTGCACACACATTGTGAAGGTACCTGTGTGGCTCAGAACATGTTCTTGTAATCTTGGGGTGTGCATTCAAGTGTTTTACTTTTTTAAATTCAATCAGTGCTTTAATCACTTCCCCACTGTACTACAAATAATAATAATAATGTTCCAGTTGTGTGAATTCCTATATTTATTTGTCTATATATACACACAACTGTTTTAAACTCACAGTATATACGCATTAGTACTTTTACTTATTGTGGCTAATAAGAAGTCGTCTGCACAGGTTGAAGGTGGCTGGAGATTTGTAGAACTTTACATCAAGTCCCCAGATTTCTTGTCAAGGCCATAGACCAGGGCTCTCCAACTCCGGTCCTTGAGACCCCTATCCTATAGATGTGTCCCTATTCCAACACACTCAAATGATCAGGATCATTATCAGGCTTCTGCAGAGCTTGATGATGAGCTGATCATTTGAATTAGGTGTGTTGGATGAGGGACACATCTAAGACATGCAGGATAGGCGGTCTCTAAGGACCGGAGTTGGAGAGCCGTGTTGTAGACTGAAGAGACAAATGCAATACCTACAATGACCACTAGAGGCAGGCTCCAATAGACTTCCATTCATCATAACAGTCAATCTGTTAGACCAGGCCTGTCAATCAAGTTTAATACTTCCTTCATTAGGAAATGATTTTCATATGAACCATCAGAACTCTAATAAATTGAAGTGATGTTAGCTAATGACATCAGTGACAACTTTTTTTGACAATTTTTTTGTTGGAATTTTATGGAGCCATAGCTTTTGGAGCATCTAGTGGTGATCAGGGGTGTTCACACTTTTTGTCACTTCTGCATCTGGCTTCACTTTTCAAACTTGGTGACAATCTTTCATACACTCTGTGACAGGGACATTTGATCCACCATTAGTGTTATTAGTAATACCTGTGATTTTTCCTCAGTGACGAGTCAAAATGTCTGTGCACTGACCAAATTCTGTACATCCAGTGGTGCACAACACAGCCTTTCTAATCTATAGCCAAAGGTAATTTTCAATTCACCTCTTGATTTAGGTGTCTTTAAAGCTGCCTTACATAAAATAATTGCACTAATCAAACAAGAGTACACACGAGCAATATGTATGTAAATATTTCATAACAAAATTTTTCTTCTGTTAGATGAAAAAAAATAGGATGGAAAAAAGAAGTCAATACTTCACATGAATAATACATATTGTGGAAATACTGAAGTTTGACCTTGAGTTATGATATTTATTCACTTGAAATATATTGTGTATGAATATATATATATACATGTAGTTTTGAAAATAAGCTGAGCCATCAAACAATTTCCATTTCAATAAGCACAACATTGCTGTGTTTGCTGCCTGTCTCCTCCGCCTCTGTGACTTACTAACGTGCCCCCTTCAAGGTCCACCCTTCCTGCTGACTGTCACCCAGCAGAGCTATCTGAAAGAGCAGCCTAACTTTATGTTGAGTGCCATGACTGAAGTCTCAAATTAGACTGAGGCCTGGGGTTGGGCAGTGAGAGTGACTCAGTGGATTGCATGACAAACAACTGCCTCTGTTCATTATGGATGGTTCTGTGTGTGAGGGGGAGATTGAACCTCTCTGCTGATGGTTAATTCTCCTCCTCCTCCTCCTCCTCCTCCTCCTCTCTGTGTTTCTATCTGTCTCCCTAACACACACACACACTTACACACTGATGATGATGTTCGAATGCCCGTAGGGCGGCTGAGAAGGCAGAGGGAGTCAGAGGGACAGAGTGGGTATGCAGGGGAGTGGGAGCGCCGTCTCGTGGTGATCAGTCAGGGGCACTTCCAGAGCTGGATTTATGGCACGCAGCTGTTGAGTGGCTGACAGACGTGTGAGGAGCTCAAGCACTGCTGCTTCCCAAGCTGCTGCTCGTACCAGCTCGAGCTCTGCTTACTGTTGCGTAGGAAAGAGGACTGCTCAGCACACAACGGTGAGTACTCTGCCTTTTCTCTCCCACAAATATCCATTCAGCCCTCTGTGTCATTCTTTAACCTCCTCTTAAGACAAAGTTTAAGTGTTTTAATATGGCAACCTTTCACCCACTGTTCATGTTTTCAGTTTCTTAGTGTCCTATGTTGTGCTGTGATCACTTTCCTGTCCTTACAGAGGTACTTTGGGATTTGGAAAACATGTTTTTAGACAGCTCTTAGTCAGCCTGCTGTCGGCACTTTTACCTTACATGGACAACAATATTTGAAATACCAAAATAACTTTGTGAAAGAGCTCCTAACTATTGTTTTATGTGTGTTATGAGCAATATTCCAGTGTCTTCTCAGTGTTTATTAGCTGTACCTATGTAGGGTTAGTGTCTGTGTGTGTTTCCTCCGGTGCTTTTTTAAATTTAGTTCACAATGTTATGTCCTATTTTTAGCAGTTAAGCATCAGAGCAGAGTGGAGACTTGACGCCAGCCACTTGCTATGCAGACAGACAGAGAAACTTCAGCCCTGTCCTCAGTTGTTGATCGCTCCTCACTCCTCGCAGTCCTCCTCTGTGAACGTCCTCCAGCTACAACAATTTGTGAGCTTTTTCTAACTCGCTGGAACTTTTGGCGTTTTGTCAGGTCAAGCCTCGGCTCAAAACTGAAGCCTGGATTCTCAATTACAGCCGGACCCTGTGGATTGTAAGTGAGCAGTTGGCCCGTCCATCCCGGCGCTCGCTCTCACCCAGAGGTCAGAGACTGAGAGACAGTGTCGAGCAAGGAGCATCTCCTGTTTAAGGTTAATTGAGAAGGTGCCCTAGGATAAATAGCCCTGCTGACTGTGCTGAACCCAGTACTCTTCATCTTCAGGAGCAGAGGGTTGTGTTAGAGGTTCATAATACCTTTGAAACTTTTATTGTAGTTGTCTCTTCTGTGGGATAGAATCTCACTTTTAAAACAACCACTTTTCTGCTACAAGGAAGCTTAAAAATGAAAGTATGGACTTGATAAAAACTATTTTCTCCCTAAGTCAGCTTGTATTTCCTATTATAACGTCTCTTAAATTGAGCATTCCTGGCACTGGAGCGGCGAGGCTGCTCAGGGAGTGTTTATTTGGGTTGCTATGGAAGGATCAGTCTGCGGCCGAAGGGCTCGTGGTAACACTGAAACTGGAGCTGGAAGACGCCTTTTAAAGTTCCGGCCTCAAAGCTCCCTGCTCCAACCTACCACTGCCGAGGCCTCTTAATGTTTTCATCCAAAGTAATTAGACTGGGTTAGATCAGATTCATTAACATCATAATGAACAAAGCCGGAGCTCTTTTCCTCCTCATTTCTCCAAAGTGCAGAGTGAAGCTGATCAACATGTTAACACACAAATGGTGGTGTGGGGGATATTGGAATCAGTCAATTAAGTTAAGCTATGTTGCAGCTGACATCCTCACTGAAAGCTGCTGCATTGCTGAAGGTTCAATTAATCATTATGACTCATTCTTACAAATATGATTAAAAAATAAAAATGAGGTGAGATATGGGTGGAAAAAAAAAGAGCATTTCACAAAAGTTATTCCTTATCAAGCTTCACTTTCCTCTCTCCTTTCCTCTCCTTTTTGCAAGCAACGTTCATTTGTTTGGCTGTGAAATAAGGGCTATTCATCACAGCTGGGCTTGCAGGCCATGTGACAGGCTCTGTGGAGAGGCAGATTTGGTCATAGAAATATTCTCAGCCTTTTATGCCAACGTGCCTTCTCCCCATGTTTACTGAAAACAGCAAGAAGTGAACCGTGCGCCTTTATTAACATCACTCTGTAACATCTTCTTCTGGACCTCAGAGAGCTTGTATCCCAGCAGCGAGCTTTTTTTTTTTTTAAATTATCATTCCTCACCCCTCGCTGTGGTGTTTACCTTCACTGTTTACAGGAACACAACTTATTCAAGACTCTTCCTACAGTTTTGCTGGAGTCTTCCCGCTTTCTTCTTCCCACTTGTATCATCGTCGGCCCTTGGGAGTTACGGTGGGATGATGTGCTCGGCTGAAACATCTGTTAATGTCAAAGAAGAATTACTTTTTGGTTTGAAAAGTGGCTTCTTTAACATGATGGAAAATGCCTCTGCTGTGACAGTAAGATGCAACATCTGTCCCGTATGTAAATCAGCCAAGCCACTGGAGTCTGGGCCCTGTCAAGTTTAGAAAACACTGCTGAGACAACCTAGATGCATATTTGTTCAGCTAACTCTATATTCCTATAAAACTGAGATATAGTGGCTCTAAAAAAACTGACAGAAGATTTGGAGAAGTTTGTTGCTTTGGGAAAGCTGCAGTATCTGCCTGTTTTTGGTGTTTTACTGACTCATAATAATCTACAACTGAGAGCGTTTTCCTCGGGCTTTATCGTCAGTGAAAGCAGCGTTCTCTGCAGCCTGTTGGTGGTTATTAATGCAGATTAATCAATAAAAAGGGACACCGCTCCTCTCGCTGCAGCCCTGAGAGGCCGTGCAGTCCTTGGCTCCACCGTGCCTGAACACACACTTCCCCATGTCGTTGTGAAATGTGTCCCTGAGGTTCCCAGTTGTCACTGTGTCAGATGGTCCAAATGTGCTGACTGGGGGGCTCGCTCGCAGGTTCTGCAGTCGGAGCTCGGTCTGCCCTCACGTGAACCAAATACAGTCACCGACTGTTGTGTCATAACTTATAATACTCGCTGTGGTTTGAAATATGCTGACACTCATCGACTTGGTGTTTTGTCCCTGATATCCTGCTGCTGTGTAGCCAGAAACTTCTAGCTCTGCTCTGCAATAAGTGGCATTTTCCTTTGCCTTTGCCTTTTTTGAAAAACTGCTGGAAATTCAGTCAAGTTTTCCACTGGCACAATGAGCCAGATATCCGCAGGGTCTGTGCACGAGCTCCAGGCCCATGAATCACTGTGCACTGTGTGAACAAGGCATTATATAGAGGTGCAGTAAGAAGGTTGTACGTATGCAGCTCAGCCTAAAGACTGGAAAACTAAACATCATTAGAAATGCAAACCCGCCCCATGACTCAGTTTGGAACGTAGAACTACATCCCAGACAACACCCATGTCAAGATCTGATGCATCTTTTATATTACAAATCATATTGAATCACCGATGTCTCCAAACCTTTCATGCACCAGAATTCATAGTAATAACTTAACTGACTACAATTATAGTTATAGTGATTAACAGACATCTAATGTAATAATAATGCAAATGAGTACATATGGAATAATTATAAATATGTTAATAATGACAATGACTGAGGATTTAAAACTACTCTAATCAATGGGAACTCCAACACCTGTCTCATGAGTTAGATAATTAGTTTAAATAGGTTGTGCACCAATCAGTGACCAAGCAGAAGAATTGTATTTCCCCACATATTTCTTCACTGTACTCTCTATAACAGGGGTGTCAAACTCGTGCCATGGAGGACCAAGACCCTGCAGGTTTTCTTTCCAACCATCTCTCCAGCAGCTGATCTCACTGATGAGCTCCTTCCCTCAAACTGAAGGAGGTGTTCATGATTAAATTCACCTGCTTTGGTGACCAGCTGGAAAGAAAACCTGCAGTGTCTCGGCCCTCCATGGCACGAGTTTGACACCCCTGCCCTAGATACAGTGCTTTCTGAATGACATGACTGAGAAATGTAGGCGGTGCACTGCAGCATGTATCTGTATGAATCTGCCCAAATGGCCACAACAAAAGGGAAGACACACCAAAGATGAGTTGAATACAGAAGTTGAAATCAGTCACAACATGAAGTGTGGGAGTCAGTAAATCAGTGATGCATGAGTGAGAAATGTCAGAGTGTACACCAAAACAGAAAGATCAACTGAAAAAACAAAACCAGACCCCAAGGTGCTGGAAGACCGCGACCATGAAGGGAACACCTGGGGCTGTATGTTCTCTCAGAGATCTCTGAACTTAGACTGAAAACTGGTAGCGTAGGAGGGATTCATGAACATTCTCAGAGAGCAGAGAAACTGTTATCTCAGTGAGGAGGCTGGGTGTGACTCATCCTGTGATGTGACTGGTTGATCCCAAAAAATAAATACGAAAAGGACTCTTAGTGACAATGGGCACAGAACGAACCATGAAATCAGTTAAACCTAATTATAGAATCTAGTTTGTGTAGTTATGAATAGTATTTTATAAGTTTTAAAAGTTGGAGAAGTTACTGTTTCTCTAATGAGATCCACACCAAACATGATCTAATCTGTAGTGTTTTATTAACTTGCTGTTATTCATTGTTGGGGGGATATTTTTCCTGAGAATTCCTCTTTTGGCCATTTTCTAAAAGCAACTCCTAAGTCTCATAAATGTCATCCTCACTGCTCCAAACAGTTTTCACCTCAGGAGCAGTCGTGAGAGGTTAGAGGATTTATGATTGAAGCTTTTCTCTGAGCTGCTTCTAACTTTAGAGAGAAATTTTTAGAAAATGTCATGACTCTAAAAGTTTTCTTTTGCCCTCCCACTCGCCTTTTTTGCCACTAGGGGCAACTCTTAGCACTAGGTTTTTTATGGATTTGGCCCCTGAGTCCCACAGGTGTCCCAGATGACCCCAATCAATCCCTGCAAAGCATGCACAGAAACAGACCGACACAAAGCAACACCCTGAGAGGACCTCAGGGGTCATCACATAGGTGTATATCATGTTTATAGTATTTATTTATGACTCCTGTCGTGATGTTTTTGGCAGTACATCCACAGTCTAGGCCTTCACAGATTATAGGCAGCACACAGGCATCTGCAGAGGGATCCCTGTGTAATCAGCAAGATGAAAACATTCACGTTACGCTGACTTACAAGACTCTTGCAGACACTGAAAGCATGAATTGGTCTTTAGCTTTGTTATTTTTTGTAAAATTTGTAAAATTGTCCCAGTGTAGGGATCAAGGACCGGATCCGAAACTGAAGAAAGGTTACAACATTCGCTTTAGATGTTGAGTGGTCAGTAGAGTGAGAAGGAAACGGGGCTTGTGTGTGCTTCCTGTCACATGTTATTAACTGCACCTTTCTGACAGCAGACACTTTGACTTGTCATCATAGGAAAAGCACAGGTGTAAGACGCAACATTACCAATGGCTGGTTTCATTTTTGTGTGATGAAAGTGAGTCAGCATCAATGTGGACATGCATTTTAGTAGTTGTGTTTGATGAGTCAGAATGTCTTTTTAAAGAAAAGGGCACTGAGACCATAAAGGGAAGTCAGGAGGACACTGAATGTGGAGCCGTCCCTTTCAACTCAAAATTTAATTAAGATCCCACCACACTTCTCTTTGAATGGCTTGGATTTCCTTCTTTTCTCCATGTGCCTATAACCCTCCAAACTAAAGGACACATTGATGCTATTTTACTACTTTTTGTGTGTGAAACAGAAGCATTCTGTTTATCCTTATTTGACGCTTGCCTTGTTCTTTCATATCTTCCCCTCATTACTTTTCTCACCAAACAAATTGAATCCAACCGATTGAGGGAAATGTCTTTCAGTGATAATCTCATCCCCCGATCAGCGACTGTACATCCACACTTGCTATGCTTTGCCGTCGTGATGTGAGTTTTGTGTCAGTTTGACTCTAAGTCATGAGTAAGTGTGTGTTTTCTCCAGCAGATGTGGCCGACAAGGATCCTGCTGATCTCCTGAATAAGAAGAAATGTTTAGAGTACCTGGCTGCTCTGCGTCACGCCAAATGGTTTCAGGTAAAAGCTCAAAGTGTTTGAAGTCATGCAGTTTAGCTGGATTTAATTTCAGTCTGTTGTGTGGGCTTGGACACTAAACCAGTTCTAGTGAATCTAAACAGAAAGCAGCTTTGTTCTTTATTTAAACTGAACTTCCCTCTTGGGAAATAATTTAAAAAAAAAAAAGAAGTTTCACCACAGGAAATTACATTTAGATAGTGATGCTGCTAAAAACAGATAATTGCTTGTAGAAATTCTACTGAATTTGTGGCTTTACAGATGAAAAACCACAGGGTGCATTAGTGTGATGTCATCTCTGTTTAGTGAGAAATGTCTTCATTTTAATAAAGGCGTATGTTAACAATGAAGTAATTCTTACCACTTCTCTGCAGCTCAGCTCGTTCAAACAGAATACCTTGAAACATATTACAAATTACACTTGCGAAATTAAAACTCTCCTTGTGAAACAGATTTGTACTTTTTTTAATTGATGCCTTTGTTTTCCATCTCTGAAGGCTCGTGCCAACGGGCTGCAGTCCTGTGTGATCATCATTCGGGTGCTGAGAGATTTATGTCAGCGGGTTCCCACCTGGGGGAAGATGCCCTGTTGGGTAAGTAGCCTCAGTTGTGTGTGTCCTTTTCTGTGAATTAGATCTTATAATATATTCTGTCCATATGTCTCTACCATAGACTGTAAATCGATACGGATGAAGCAATCAGGGCTCAACGATGAGGCCAATGCAGAAATGCAAAAAGGTGTAATACCCTCAGATATCCACTAGGTGCTGGCTCGAAAAAACTCTGGCTCCATTTGACTCCAGTTTGTCTTTTTTATTCAGGAAATATTTAGTCAGTATGTTTTTCCACAAGTCATTCTGATGTAATTAGCTAAAGTCAGCTCTTCATATCAGTGATCTGGTGGTTGATCTGGAACAAAAAAGATAATTAAGTAGATATTACCATAGAACTGCCCTGGACTATATATAGTCTGTGGTCTCTACTGAAGCTGTGCAGGATAACAAAATAAAAACTCTTTGTAATACAATCCACGCTGAATTATTATGTCAGGTCATATCTCAAGCACAACAAAAGTACAAACCAGGTTGTTTATGAGGTAGAGGATAAAATACAGGTAGAGGTAAATCTGCAGTTTGAAGTGTCCTCCTTCATTTGACTGTATCTGTCTGTCTGTGTGTGTTTCTCCCTGCAGGCGATGGAGCTGCTGGTGGAGAAGGTGATCAGCAGTGCAACAGGCCCGCTCAGCCCAGGGGAGGCCATGCGCAGAGTCCTGGAGTGCATCTCCACAGGCATCCTGCTGCCAGGTCACACACATATACACACAATGCTAATGAAATGAAAATGAAGTAGGTTGACATGTAGATGAATGTACAGAGCGTTTAACACTTAAGAAGAAATGTTGTTTTATCTTCGTCTGTGGTGCTACAAAATAACCATGGGTCAGTGAAGTGATTTTCTGCCTTGTCTCTTTCCACAGATGGGCCAGGTGTGATGGACCCATGTGAGAAGGAGCCAACAGATGCTTTGGAAACCATGATGCTTCAGGCCAGAGAGGACATAACTGCCAGTGCACAGGTACACAACCTTACACAACCTTTATTGTACATCTGAATCATAGACTGTACATAGGAGTGGACACAGCAACCAGGCCTCAAAGTGAAACCAATGCAGAGGTGCAAAAAAGATGCAATACCACTGATGGCCACTAGGTACAGGCTCTGAAAAACTCCAATTGGCTTCAATTCAAAATAAAAAAACTTTGTAAATGATGTTTTCCACAAAGTAAACTGTCCTTAATACTGACCTGTAGTAATCTGAACATCAATAAGTAGATATTAGGCTTCAAGAAGAGGAAGATTTAGGGAGTTGTTAGTTTGATCGTCAAGCACATTGGGTAGTGTCCTGGGGTTTTAGGGTCAGACCTGCCTCCTCACTCCTCCCTTCATATCCAGATATGGTCATTTCCGGCTCTAAAAAGCCGACACAGCAGCGTTCATAGTCCACAAACCAACGTGTAATATCACATTAGCTTCGTCTATTTGAAATGCAGTCTGTAATCTGAACATAAGAAAGTGCTTCCTACCTCCCCACTAACTGCACTCTGCCTCTGTATTTTCCTTTGGTTACAGCACGCTCTGCGACTGCTGGCTTTCCGTCAGATCCACAAAGTTCTGGGCATGGAGTCCCTGCCGGCGTCCAAAGCCAGCGCTCGCAACCGCAAACGCCGACGGGACGTCAGTGACACGGGTGAAGGAGAGGGGGAGGGCAAAAAAGACAAGAAGGAAGAAGAAGCGAGTGCTTGACCTCTGCCTCCAGAGCGGAGGCGTTTGCTAGTTTAGAGACTGGTAGAATGTCACAACTTTAAACTTTTTTCTTAACTTGAAAACAATCTTAACACGCAGCTATACACATATGAATATTACTCTACATGTTACATGTCTACCCTTGAATTTAAAGGTATGCAGCGTAGGAGGTGGTCAGGAAGTCTGAGGATCTGTACTGCAATTCCTTCTCCTGTCTGGGGATGTCAGACGTAGTGTGTTTTAAAGTGTGCACAGTAAAGCATCATGACAATTGTAGATTGCATCATTCCATTTCAGTGTAACTGCACACTAACTGCTGACCATCCCTCCCTATTTTATTCACAGTAGTGAAACGACCACTATGCCACTACAGTTGTTTTGTTTTCTGAGATTTTAAAAGCCTCCGGTACACTTTAAAAAGACTAAACTCTGCTGCTGCTCTTCAGTCCAGTTCAGTTTTCCCATCCAACTCATGGAGTTAACGTTGGTGCATGACATTTGCTGCTGAGATGTGTAGAAAAACAAAAACCAGGAAGGCTTTGAAACTGTGAGAGATCAGAGACGACTGACTATGTTTAGGAGCTACATACATACAGTACTGTGATGTTCAATGTGCCTCAAGATGACACATCAGAAATAATTATAGTGTGACGCTGTTGACCAAACCAGCGGGAACTTTACACAAGATTTTTTTTTTTTTTTTTTTTTTAAGCTCCCTTTAAAGCTTCTGCACAGCTTTTATTTCAGATCCAATCTGAAGACTGCAGGGAGATTTTACACTAAAGCATCCTCAATACCAACCAAAGGCCCTTCATCACAGTGTCATAACAAGGCTGAACTAAAATTAACTTTCCCTCGAAAATATGTCACAAAACCTGCAAACACTGAAACTCTGGTTTGTGCAACGTCCCCCCAGAGAGGTTTTCGTCGAGGTCACACTGGAGAGTAAATTTGTCTCTGAAGAGAGAAGTCTTATATTGCACAGTAGCATGCTGAGGGAATGAAGCACTTAAGAAATGACAATGTATGCAGCCATAATTTTATCATTTAAATAATGCCTAGTAATCTTTTTTCTTCCAGAGTATGGTTAGCAGAGGAGAGAAGCTTTAGTCAGAATAATAAGACTGAATATCTACTGTAATGATCAAATGGTTATAATCCTTTGACCTTCTTCCTTGTGCCTGCATCATGTTGTGTAATACAGATGACTGAGTTAGGGGAACATTTATGAGTTGTTGTTTTTTTCTTTTTGGTCTGGTTTGTAATGATCTTATTTCACAGAGATGTAGGGCAGGGAAGGGACGGTTGCACAACTGCTGGCTTAAAAAGTCAATGCGAGACGATTGTTGTGCATTTTTAGTTTGATATTCATTTACCAAGAGCATCATATATGCCTATTTTATTTCTGAAGGATGTTACAGTCTATTTTGTATTGTTTAAACGGAAAGTGTGAACGTCGCTGTCCTTTTATTTGAATGTCTTTGTAGTGTTGCCTAAAAGTTAAAAAGGGGAGATATTAAAAACACTTTTAAGCCATGTTGTCTCCACGGGGTCGCTTTTTGTCCTCTGCAAAAGTTTGAGCCAATAAAACAGCTTCTGCATTTTAAGGAAATTGATGTAATAAATACACGAAGGGGGGTGTGGGAGTCACACAGACACAGCGTCATTTCTTGCGTCGCCTCATAAAATATGAACTACATTTTTCCAAATATTGAGGAAGTGCTTCAGAGGGTGTCTGCGCTCGCACCACGGGGCGCACTGCGCGTCCAGGATTTGGAGATGAAGCGGCTCGTGCGCGGTTGTTGTCGCAAAGAGAAGATGTTTCACAGAAAATGAGAGGAAGCGAGGGCGGCAGCTGCTGAGGACTCGTCCGTCGTGTTGATGGTGGTGATGGTGTTTTCACACAGCTGAAGAGGGAGAGAGAGAGAAGCTGACAGCATCTGACCACAGAGCCGCAGGTACTGAAACATTCATGTCGACCAGAAAGCAGAATGAACGAGCTGTCAGGGCGTCTGTCCGCTGGAGTCCACTTTGAATATGTGCGACAGGAGCAGGCAGACATCCATCCGATAACACCCTTTCTCTACAGTGTATTTGCATGGTCATTGTTAACTTGACAACAGCTGGTTTGTTGGTCTATATTTAGGATAAATGCATCGTTTTATGTTGACTGGTTGGTGAGACCTCTCTCCTTTGGACAGGTGTTACACCCAGAATTGTTCATCCATCCAGCACTGCTGATGGCAAAGGTATGTACTGTAAACATATCTATCTATCTATCTATCTATCTATCTAAGAATAGAGAAGAACTTTATTGTCATTGCTTTAAAAACAATGAAATACAGTTTTGCAAATTGTGCAATGAAAATGCTGCAAAATAGCATCACAGTGCAAAATGCAGATGAAGAATTCTAGTGCAAAATAGAAGTTATTGTACTGGACAGTTTGTTACTCCTCAGTTTTTCAGTCTGATGCTGCTCTGATTATTTCATAGCCTATAAATAGCTTTTACATTGTGTAGATGCAGATATCACTTTACTTTGTGGCTGTTACATGATTTGAATACAGATGTTAGAGAGGCGAGGTGTGTGGGACATGCAAAGTTATATCTGTCTCACTTCTGTGGTTTCTGAGCTGCTCTTCTCTTTTTCTTTCATTACTTCTGTCTGTAACTTTATTTTTAGCTCCAAATATGTGCAGCCATTAGAGGTTCTTACTCATGCATACATTTGTATTTGATTTTTTTCAAGTTAAGTAGATTGAGGGACTATAGCAAAGTAAGTAGCATGCATGTTTAAACTTGCAAATGTAGTTTATTTTATCTGTAAACATCTTAAAATGCCTTTTTTTCTGCCAACAGTTCAAGGTTTGTCAATATATGACAAAGAGAAACATGAAAACTTTACGTTTCAAAAGCTGTGACCAGAAGATGTTTGAATCCTGATAGAAACTTATCTCTAAACTTTTCTTTTCTTCATGTGATTACTATCATAAAACACACACTATCACATCTAGATGTCAGTCATTTTTGCAGTTTGCAGCTGTCCAATAAAATTATTGTAATAGAAAAATGTGATAAACCAGTCATCATTCTGTCAGGACTCCACTTTCCTCTGTCTCCTCAGATGAGCTGGGCTCCTGGTACGCAGTGTGTAGCCAAGGGCGGCCACAGAAAAGCCAAACCTGGAGAACTGGTGTACCACAAAGGAGACATCCTCACTATTGTTGACACAACTGAGGTACCGTCTCTCATCCTCACACTTCATCACAGAAGCTGTAGAGCCACAATGCTGCTCGAGAAGCCTTTTGATTAAAGCAGACTCTGCTCTTTTATAGAAGAAGGGATGTTACAAGGCCAGACTCAACACCACAGGAGAGGAAGGACTCATTCACTCCACCAATGTCCGTGAAAGAGAGGCTCTACGAATCGACCCCAGCCTCAGCCTCATGCCGTAAGTCTCCTCCTCTGCGGCCCCAGGATGCCCCCGTGTTTTCACATATGTAGACACACTTGTCTCTTTAGCTTTAGCTGCTGCCGTGATCAACTTTTAAAGGAGATCTCATGAGGCTGATGCTTGACGTGCAAACAAACGTAATCTCGAGGTTAATCACTCCAACTTCCTGTTTTTGGAGCGTTAACAGCTGAATGTTGGTCAACTGTAGGGATTCACCTCCTGTTGGTTTGAACGTGGAAGATATTCAGAACTTGGGAATTATACTTATCTTGTGGGGTTACATTAACCCCACAAGATAGGTATAAAAAAAAATCAAATGTTGGTGAAAAATAAAAACCCAAAATGTTGGATAAAGACAACAAAATGTTGGGTAAAAATAACATAATTCTGCTGTAAACAACAAACTGTAATTTGTCTAATACTAACTAAGGTCTGGGTCGAAACAACCCAACATTTTTTAGTGTGTGTAATTTGCTGGCAGTATGTCCACAAAGATAAATCATTTTATGTTTTTCAATCAGCTGGTTTCATGGGAAGATCTCCGGTCCAGAGGCGGTGTGTAAACTACAGCCGGCCGAGGACGGACTGTTCCTGGTGCGAGAGAGTATCCGCCATCCTGGAGACTACGTCCTGTGTGTTAGTGTGTCTGGAGAAGTCATCCACTACCGGGTGATTTATCAGGACAACAAACTGACCATCGACAACACACAGTTCTTCTACAACCTCATCGACATGATAGAGGTAGGAGCAAATGAGTTGTGTAAATCTGACTGTATTGTTCACAACTCTAAAGGCAGAAGGTGAAAACAACTATAAATACAGGCCGGTGACTAAATGTAAATTATTCAAGAAGTGTGTCTTTTAACAGACCCACCTCCACTTTGTTCACTCTAAATTTAGAGTGGAAATTTTACGCACAACTTGCTTACTTCTAACACACATAAAAAGGTCTCGGGAGGCCAAAACCCCAGCTGTGCAGATATAGTACAGAGAACACCTTTATTGTGAAAGGAACCTCACAAAGGGCACAAGTTGGCTTTAAAAATGCATGAAAATCCACATAATAGTTCAACTCAGTCACAAAATGATTTAAATATTTAAAAAAAATTGATTTATGTATCATAAAAGTAACAATTTTCTGGATAATGGTTTATTTACCTGCCCCAGGTATCTAATAAACCTTCAAACAATCTGAAAACTAACAAGACATTAAGAGTCATGTTGGGATAGAAAGGAAGAAGCTAACATGATGTCACTCGTTGGTTTGTGGACTTTGACGCCAGAAGTGACCATATTTGGATATGAAATATGAAGGACGGAGTGAGGAGGCGGGTCTGACCCCTGAACCCAAGGATGCTGCCCAATGTGTATGAGACTGGAGTTCAGGGCGGTCTCACTGGAGCCCAGACCTATAATCAAACTAACCACGCCCCTAATATTCCTAATATCTAATAATGATGAAATGATTTTCAGATGAACCACCAGGTCGAGACAATTTGCTCATTTGTATGTACAATGCATCGTTTTTACTTTTGATAATTAGTTTTATACTTAGTAGTTTTTTTCTGCTAAAGTACTGGACAGATTTACATCTTGTCCTTAAGAAATCAATGGACGGACAGGGGAGGGACCACTGCCAAAATTCATCCTGAGGAGGACATGAATGTACCAAGTTTTATGGTAGTCCATGTAATAGCTGTCAAGACATTTCACTCAATGTTACAAATATCAACCTCATAGTAAATAATAATAATATTGGTATCACCACAGTCAGTAAATTACTCTCTTGTCCACAGAAAAAAAAAACCACTGTCTCCTTTTAAAGCATCTCAGGACCACTGTCTTTAACACCTCCATTTCTGCTGTAATTACGACCATAGTGTTTGTCAGCCTGAATCAGTGTAACAAATATCACACTAACTAACAGCAGAGTAAATATAAATATGCATAGCCCATGTGTTCAAGTGTAGCAGAGACTGAGATGCAGGCTTTGTTATGCCCCATCGGTATTTGATGTGTGTCAGTGTGAGGCTGCGTTGAAAGCGTCGCTGCCGTGCGGTTGGAGATAGACTCCAGAGAGATGGCAGCTCTCGCTCAGCAGCATCTTATCAGCGAGCTACAGATGGCTTCAGGCCTGAGTCAGACCGGCTGAGTTACTACTGTGAGGAAACAGAGGGAGGACAGATGAATATTTGGGCTGAATCATGTCATAACGGTTTAGTCCCAGTGCTTAGCGACTGTTGACAGGACAAAACCAGGCGGACCAAATGTGTCACAATACATGAGCTCATAATTTAGTGGTGCGGTTTATTTCAGAGGTATTTAAACTCAACAGAGACGTCACACTGACACCGAGGAGTCTGTCTACTCAGCACTGGGCCATTTAAACCCAGTAATGGTTCAATACTGGATGAACTACACACTGGGGTCATTTAACTCAGTATAAGATGTGCTGTTGTGTTACCCAGTATTTGTAAACATTTGTTGTTTTCACCCAATATTTTGTTTTTTATACTTTTTCAATATTTTTACCCATCATTTTATAATTTTTCCACAAAATTTTATTGATTTTCCCCAACATTTTATCATTTTTACCCAACATTTTATTGATTTCCTCCAACATTTTATTGTTTTTACCCCAAATTGTATTGATTTTACCCAACATTTTATAATTTTTACCCAACATTTTATTGATTTTACCCAACATTTTGTCATTCTTACCCATCATTATGTAGTTTTAACCCAACATTTGATTGTTTTTCCCCTCAACCACTTATTGTTTTTACTCAACAATTTATTCATTTATAACATTTTGTTATTTTTTACCAATAATTTTGCTCACTCAATAAAAAACAACCTATCTTACTTGGTTAAATTAGCCTGGACTGTAGTTAGTCCAATATTTATGCAGTTCTGGGTAAAAGAAAACCAGCATTCATGTGTTGTGTGTTTTTATTTTTAAACTGCAATCTTGGCTGCAATGTTCAGATTGTTTTGGGGTTTTTTGTTTTTTTGTTTTTTTGCAGAGCTTGCAAGTGCTCTTTGTCAAAGTTAGTTTGTTATCCTGGCTACAGCTAGAGAAAATAATAACTATGTATCTTTATTGCAACATTACTGACATTCATAAACCTTATGTAAGTGTGAACCTGTACATGACATTTTACTAAAAGTCTTAATGGTTCAAATATTCAGAGACAAACCAGCTGTGATCACACCAGGGGAGATGTTAGGAAAACATCTGCTATAAATAACTCAATGTGTTTCCATCTTTTATCAGTTCTACTCAAAGAACAAAGGCTCGATTGCTACAACTCTGCTGAAGCCCAAACAGAAACAAGGAACCAAGTCAGCTGAGCTGGAGCTGTCAAAAAGTAAGCTTGATGTCATAACGTGCTTCCTATGAACGCTGTGTCTGCACGGCTGTGTTGTTTGTGAGGCTGAAAACAATCATGACAAAGTGACATTTCCTTTGAATGTGTGATGATCATAAAAACCTAGAAAAGTTGTGTTAAAGATGATGCTGTGTCTGTCCTCTTCAGCTGGATGGCTGCTGGATATCGCAAAGCTCAAGCTGGGAGAGAATATTGGAGAGGGGGAGTTTGGTGGTGAGCTTTTCTTTTTATTTATGATAAAACTGAGTCAACAAGTACAAAAAAAAACTAAGTAGAAGAATTATTTCTGCTTTAGTACAGATGTATTTTGCATGAGTCAACACTGTGTGTGACTGTCAACCCCCCAGCTGTTTATGAAGGAGAGTACATGGGCCAGAGGGTGGCAGTGAAGACCATTAAATGTGATGTCACTGCTCAGGCGTTCCTTCAGGAAACAACAGTTATGACGTGAGTTTGAAGATTTCCCCTGAAGTTCCTCTTTTTACAAAGCTGTGTAGTAACTACAAGACACACCCACTTCTCGCTAATTTGCTCAAATAAAGAGGAACTTCTTGTAATAATGAGTTTAAATGAGGTGCATCAGTTTAACCTGCCACTAATTTATTCCAATGTGGCTTCACTTGTTTCTAGGAAGCTGCAGCATAAAAACCTGGTGCGGTTGTTGGGGGTCATCCTTCACAAAGGGCTTCACATTGTCACAGAGCTCATGACGAAGGTACAGTTATTACAAGATTCATCAGCGGCTCTTAATGAATATGAGATATTTCTGTAACACTCCCACAATGGAGAAAATTCAGCAGCAAAGTCGATATAAAAATAAAAAAATAAGTAATAAAGGGGAAAAAAGGGAACAACACAACCATAGATATGAAACAGGAACAATATAAACAACAGGGAAATGTACAAAAAAACTGTTTACACAATTGGTGGTTAGCACTGTAGCCTCACAGCAAGAAGGTTCTGGGTCGAATCTCTGCTGGGACCTTTCTGTGTAGCATTAGCATGGTGGGATTTCTCCAAGTACTCTGATACTACCAAGTACTACTCGGACATTGTCAGGTGGATTGATTACCGTATTTTCCGGACTATAAGCCGCTACTTTATTTACGACGCTGTGAACTTAAACATCGGTGTTTCTCATGTATCGGCGGCACGAAGCTCGTTGGCTTTTTACAAGCTAGCAAGCGCCGTGCCGCTGATACATTTAGCCTCGTCACATCAGACCCGGTCAGAGTGGACCACATGAAACTGTTCGAATAAATTCAATAGCGGCTTATAGACAGGGGCGCTCAATAGTCTGGAAAATACGGTAGTCCAAACTGACCATAGGTGTGTGTGTGGGTGTGGATGGTTGTTTGTCTTTGTGTGTTGATAGACTGGTGACCTGTCCAGGAGGGTGTACCCCGCCTCTCGCCAGCTGGGATTGGCTCCAGCAGACCCCCATGACCCAATTATAGACGATGAATAAAATAATGAATCAACTTGCACCTTAGTGAACGTCTATATTGAACAGTCAGTACAGGTTATGGTGCAGTGTGAGTGGTGTGTACAGTCTGACAGCAGCACGAAGGAAGGACCTGCAGTTATGCTCCGCTTCAGGTGTTGCAGCATGTGCATAAAAATAAACTTGTAAAAACACAACTAAGCAGAAAAACACCTACATTGGAAGACCACATGTTCACCCTGTCTGACCAAAATACACTTTAACAAGGTGGGTCGTAGAGCCTGTGTGCTTCCTCCTCAAGCAGCAGCATCAAAGCTTTTTTATTTTTATTCAGATGCTTAATTTGCAGAACTTGTTAGTTTGAACAGAAAGCTGGACTGAAATGTATCACTTAAATCTGCACTAAAAAAAGGTGTTGTCTGTCAGAGATCACATGTAGTTATTAGGATTTTATTAGTTTGTATTGTTAGCTTTAATTATGGGTAATTCAGAATTAAACCAAATGTCATGTTGCCAAAATACAGCCTCAGATTTCACCTTTTTCTCCTAGTAATTTGAATTTTCAGAGCTGTTGCACCTCAATTATGGTTTGTAGTAAATTCTTATTAGCTGACATTTTAAAGATGCTTTGATGAGCACAGTGTGTTCATAGCTTGTTTGTGTGTTGCAGGGAAACCTTGTGAACTATCTCAGGACAAGAGGGCGCTCTGTTGTAAACCCAGCTCAGCTGCTCCGCTTTGCTCTGTGAGTTTAAACGTCAAAATGCACCTTTTGTAACAAAGGGTTTGTAGCATGTGCAGATTGGTACGTAAAGATTCCACCTACCTCCACGTTGTATGATGTAATAGTGTGGTTGTACTTGTGTGTGTGTGTCGTCAGTGATGTGTGTGAAGGGATGGAGTACCTGGAGTCAAAGAAGCTTGTTCACAGAGATTTGGCCGCTCGTAATGTCCTGGTCTCTGATGATAGCGTCGCCAAGGTGAGCGACTTCGGCCTGACAAAGGTGGACTCCAAGGTTTCAGATAAAGCCAAGCTGCCGATCAAATGGACGGCACCCGAAGCTCTAAAGAAAGAGGTCAGTTGAAAAGCTGTTATACCGTGTGTTATCTAATTGCTCTGTCATCAGAAGTTATGGACGAGGTTGTTGGAAGGACCAGATGTCTGTCTTTCTCCTGCATCACTTGCCTTTAGGAATCCTTATTGTTTCCATAGCAACTTATAAACCCCTTACAAAGTATTTCCTATTAAAGTTTGACTACATTTTACATACATGTACATAAATTTGTTTCTATGTTGCAGAAATTCTCCACAAAGTCAGATGTTTGGAGTTACGGCGTTCTCCTGTGGGAAATCTTCTCGTATGGTCGCCAGCCTTATCCTAAGATGGTACGTAGTTTTCTTGCACATGAAGAAAAATGCATACCACTTGATATCCAGCAGCTGGTTAGCTTAGATTAGCATAACAAATAGAAATATAAGGTAAGAGGAGAAACTAGCTCTGTCCTAAGACCAGACTGTGTATAGAGTGGATGAAGCTAATGTGACATCATCCACTGGTTTGGAGTTTGCCATTTGAACGCCGCCATGTTGGTTGTTTGGAGCCAGAAGCGACCATATTTGGATATGAAGGGAGGAGTGAGGAGGCGAGGCTGACCCTTGACCCTGAGGATGCTACCCCCTGAGTATGAGACTTAAGCAAACCACCGTATTTTCCGGACTATTGAGCGCACCTGTCTATAAGCCGCTAATGAATTTATTTGAACAGTTTCATGTGGTCCACTCTGACCGGGTCTGATGTGACGACGCTAAATGTATCGGCGGCACGGAGCTTGCTAGCTTGCAAAAAGCTAATGAGCTTTGTGCCGCCGATACATGAGAAACACCGGTATTTAATTTCAAAGCGTCGGAAAAAAGTAGGGGCTTATAGTCCGGAAAATACAGTAATCAAGCATCTGAATTTTTCTCTTTTTGAACCCGAATATCTACGTAATGCTGAAATGATTTTCAGATGAACCACCAGATCACTGAGGAGAAGAGCTGACTTTAAAAATGTGTTGACTGAGTATTTCATGATTGAAAATGAATTGAAGTCAAGTGGAGCAAGAGTTTTTTGGAGCCAGCCTCTAGTGGTCATCAGGTGTATTGCACTATTTTCCACTTTTCTACACTGGCCTCATTTTTGAGCCCTAGTTGCTATGTCCATTTCTATAAAAAGTCTGTGGTCTTAAGATAATATCATCCTTGCTACAACTCACTAATTATCACATCTTCTTTTATCTCATACATTCAAACATTAAAGAATAAATAAGTTTTCATGAGGGACTATTTTCTTGCTCTGGAGCAGTAGCTGACATTAACCTGCACACATCTTCCTCTCTTATCTGTTATGTTTGGAGAGGTCACCCTAGGCAACATGAGCACACGGCAAACCATTGTTTTCCCATGCAGCCTAAGCAGAGCTTGATTTTGTAACGTGTTACATGACATGTTACTATGTCATGTCAGGATCCACTTCTGTGTCACGTAGTAGGCGTGTCAGTGGAAAAGCTGCCAAGGCCTAGTGGTCATATTTGTCACTAAACCATCATCACTGGATGGATTTACAGAGTCTGAGCAGGAAGGCACTTCACGTCACACAGGTCATGGCAGTGCGTCAGTGAGGATAGAGGTTTAACCCAGAGCCGCGGCCCACAATAGTCTCTCCACTGTCATGATGTAGTGTGACTGGTCTAGATGTCCAGAATTAATCTCATTGTTCTTCGGCAGTTATCCAATTCACTTTGGATGGACTTGTTGTGGTAGGAAGAGGATGTTACTCATCGCCTGTGTTGTAGATATCAAAGCACATGGGTGTAGGTGATTAAAGGGAGTGAGCGGATGCTGACGTTGGATGATGTCTTGAGTGGACGGCGGGAACACAGTGACTCTGAAAGGGAGACACTGTGCTACTTCAACGCAGCCCACACTAGTTTCTGTTGGGTAATCCACGCTCCCTGGACACTGAGGTGATCTGTGTCTTGGCGAGCGGTTCAGTAACAACGTAAGGATCAGCGGGATCAGGCGGCATTAAATGAGGGGACAATTATCAGTGTGCAGCGTCAACGTCTCTTCTGCACCTTATGTGAGGTGGTGTCCTTTTAAATGCAGATGATTACCTGACTGTTTAACATACTCACTGCTTGATTTATCTGGGTCAGGGTTAGTTTCCCCTCAATTAAACTCTGCACCTTGTAATGTGTTATCTGTTGGCAGTGAGAGTAACACCAACAGGAAACCTTTGAAGAGGGAGTGTGTGTGTGTGTGTGAGATATTAGTACATGTTTTGTTTAATTAAATATAAAACAATTGCATGTTCTTAAATAGGATTGACACAAATGCCTCATTTAAAATACTATAAATATGTATGTACAAGTATAAATAATTATAATAGTTATAAAATAAATATTTTTATTTTAATTCTTTGTATTTTAACACGTTTTCTTCTGTTTATTTGATCATTTTTTCATCATTTAGTTCTATTTTTTCGTATCTTTTAAATACACAAAATATTTGGTTGCAAGTTAAAATTAAAATTTCAAATCTCTGTAATTTAACAAATATTCCCAGTTTATTTGATACATTTTTCTGTTTTTATTTTCCTTTTTTTCTATTTTTTAATTTTCTTATTTTTTT
>OOFC01048724.1:118266-135186 GCA_900323345.1 Pseudochromis fuscus
TTCTTATTTTTTTAAATACACAAAAGTATCCTGTTACAAGTTAAAATTTTAATTTTAATTCTATGTAATTGAACAGATTTTCCTTTTATTTATTTGATCTATTTTTCATTATTTCATCATCAAACATTAAAAAAAAAACAAAATTACACAACTTTAATAGTGAAAATAAAGCTTCAAAAGTTATTATAATGATGTAAAATTATATATGTGACTTTTTTGACCCCTACTCCAGCTGTCAGAAAGTTACAGCTTTCCTTTCTTTCTTTCTTTCTTTCTTTCTTTCTTTCTTTCTTCAGTGAAATAGTTGTTTTACTTTGCCTTGTGGTTATGTTTGAGACTGTTGGAAGTAATTTTAATTCAGATATAAACTGGTTTGACTCACTTATTAAAACACTGAGATTTGTCCATCAAACTAATCCTGCCTCTGTCTCTCTTGCTGCTCCTTGTAGTCTCTGAAGGAGGTGAAGGAGAGGGTGGAGGCAGGCTATCGTATGGAGGCTCCGGAGGAGTGTCCCCCCGGTGTTTACTCTGTGATGAGGCTTTGCTGGGAGCAGGAGCCCCGGAGGAGACCTGGCTTCCCCAAGCTGAGGGAGAAACTGGAACGAGAGATGGGTAAACTCAACCCGGGCCCTTCATCGGAGTGTCGGGAGGGGATCAGTCCTGGATGCTGATCTTGGTCTTGAGCGTTTCACTGACAATACTGGAAACGGGGTTGATGCACATGTTGCTGCATCCTCAGAGACTTTCAACTGGACTTGGTCAAAGACAGTGATTGTCTCACTGTGGAGGATGTTTCGTCCAGATCCTTCTTTTTTGCCATGCAGGACGTCTCACTGATTTGGTCCAGACTGAAAACTCCAAAAAACGACAGTATGGACGCCAGTTAAAGCTTTGTAAAGACGGTTATGGTGAATGCTGATGAGTAAAGTGATCTCTGGACTTCTCCTATTCTGCCACCAACAGGTTGATGTTTATGGGTTTTGACTGAAATATCACAACAACTGTTTATTGGATTATAGTAATAAAAAAAAATTGATGCAGTGTCCTCGGGCTCAATGGTCAGACCTCACTCCTCACTCCTCCCCTCATATCCAAATATGGTCACTTCTGGCTCCAAACAATCAACATGGTGACGTTCAAATACCAAACACCTGTGAGTCCACAAACCAACGGGTGATGTCACGTTAGCTTCATCCATTCTGTATTTCATACACATCATATGCACCATTTACTCCCATATATATTCAGTGCCTCGCTGGATGAAAGTAAACTTCATCTTCGTCGCATGTTTTTGAAGATTTTTATCAATCGGCACAACATAGCATGGACCACAGACACAGTTGGTTTTGTTGTTTTGTGTTTTTTGTTATAATAATATAATAATAAATAAAATAAAAAACCCATATTAATAAAATAAAAAATCCAGAGCATCACCAGTTTTATCCTTAAACAGTAATTTAAAGAAGAGTGTAAAGGTTTTCGGCCATCATAAGATTTGTTGTTGAAGTTAAATGGACCCTTTAGTTACTAAAACACAAGCACCTGACAAATATCAAGTGCATGTGTTGAACTGGGATCAGATCAGATGAATGCATAAAAAAACCAGAGCTGATCCAGACATTTATATAATTATTTGAGCTACATTTGGTTGTGATTCTGTGATTCAATGTTTTAATTGTTGTTTTTTGTTGAGCATCACATAAACATCTTGTACAAGTTTAACACACTGAAACCTTGCTGAGATGCATATTTCAGGCCAAGTTTCAATCATGTGCTATCTATTCAAAGTGCCAAAGATGACATCAAATCATAATTTTGCATCACGAAGGCTGATCTCTAATAGAATTTAAAAACAAAAGAACAATCATGAGAAGCAAAGGACAAAGTGAAAGGTCAAAAAAAACTTTCCAGATCTGAAGGATTGCTCCCAGTCTCTTCTTTGAGAAACTGAAAGTAAAGACCTGGTTCAACATCTGGATTCAGGTTCATCTGGATATGAAGTTGATCCTACTAATACAGAGATCCCTGATCAAGGACAGCAGCCAGGAGACTGGTGAAAAGGTTGAGATGGAAAAGAGATTTACTGAAACACTAGATTGAAATGCTTGGTTTTCAGGCAGTAACCTCAGTCTAGAGAAGGACTCTGGGGAGGACTGAAGAAGCTGTGCTATAAAGAGGTGTCACACTAACTACTGACTTTTGCCTGTAGAAGTAATTTTGTTCAGAGAGTTGTGTGTTTTGTTTGTAATCTAATAAAGAGACTGAGAAATCAATGAATTTCATCCTTTTAACACTGCAAAAATCTGAAAATCTCATGCTGGCCTAAGACATGTGCTAAGTACTGTTTAATCAGCAGCACTGACATATTAACTGAATGTTTTACATGCAGAGTCAGGTTATTTATGTTAGGAGGATTTGATGGTTTTGTTTTTTACTTTTATAAGCCTCAGAGGTCAAAGGTCATCCTCAGGATTTATTTTTTTGAAACCAAACCTAATGCTATTTTAGTCACTTTGTTAATCAGCAGTCAGAATATTTGATGCAGGCTTTGATTCAATTGATTCCTATTTAATTTCTTTCATAAGACTAAATCCATGGCTCATACAGTTCTTATTATTACTACTTTCTCCACAGTATTTATTGGGATTTGGAGATTTTAGGAGTGACTTTGTGTTATCCACCATCCTCCTGGGATCTCATGGCGTTTCTTTTCCAGGTAGAGAATAATTTGTGCTTCCTAATCTAGAGAGAAACATTTTGGTCCACAGATGTTATTTCACATTCGTCTATTTTATTATATTGCATGTATTACTCCTTTCATTTCAAACCTCACAACCAATTGAAGTTCCCCCCTTTTTTTGGATCGTTGTCACGTCACAAGACCAAAATTAAAGATGTCATTTGATTTAAGTCTACGTAAGCCGGGTATTTGTCAGTGTCTCAGGAGACAAACCACAAATTGAGGCTTGATCCTCCGCCTCTTGTTATCGTACAGTGGGAGCGAGGGTCCTCCACGATTTGTTCAATCTGCTCGGTGTTTTTCTGAAGCTCTCTAATGGGATGAGCAGCAATTTTCTGCACAAGGGTTTATTAAAGAACCAAATGTAAAAAAAATAATAATAAAAATAAAAATGTGCTTCCTTTGCTGAGGCTTTAAGTTCAGTGAAGGGATATCAGGACAAAGCTTTCATCCTGGTGCCCATCTGTGAGTGGACGAAGAGGAGATGCTTTTGTCAGGGGGTAAAATATGTATAATATAAAATAAGAATAAAAAAACAAAGAAAACACTAAATACCATGTGAAAAGTTATAGAAATATGCAAATACTCATTGTAAAGTTATTGAAATGTGCAAAGATGGGCTGAGAAAAATAAAAAAATACACATGTACAAAGAGGTATATTAAAAAAAATTTTAACTGCTGTTCAGTCCTGGACTGTGAAAATATACTGTGCATATAATAAAGTATTCTGCAGTTACTCAAAACATAATTGGACTAATTGAGATTATCTTAAAATCTCCATATGGTGTTTGTAAATCCTTTAAAGATGGAGAATAGACATTTCTCATATTTTTTTCTTTGTCTGCTTTGTTGTAATTTCTGTTGTTGATGTGGGTGTAAACACTATGAACCATTAAAGTCCAGTTTGCCGTACTGGGCTGGCCCGATACCTCACATTTCTGTTTAGCATAAATATGCCAGTAGCTTTCTAAGAACATTTGCTCCAGTCCAAGTCCAAGTTTCTGCTGCACCCGATGAGTCAGCAGTGTGAAATGGGATGGTGCGGCCTAACCTAAAGGGGTTTATCTTGGCATGGTTTAAGTAGATTGTGGTCAGTTCAGATCATCTGAGGTCAGAACCAAAGCAGCAGTCCAGCTGTCTGAGCCAATATAGGTATTAGACATAAGATGCTCTTCTGAGAAAACTGTATCATCTGAGCAGCTGCTTATCCCAGGATTTGTCCCCCTTAAGAAAATAACCTATGACACAATCAATGCAAGACCTGTGTACAGGGTAATTATTAGACTATTAACACCGGGGTGACATTTGTTTACAGAGCTTTGGGAGCTCTCTACAACACAATTACAACACAATTAATTTAATATATATAAAAACAGGATAAAACAATGGACTGAGACAAAATAAAACAGGGAGAGCTTCAAGAGGACGACACCACATCAGTACAAACCAAATAAGGTGTCAATGAATACAACCAATCATCCTTTAGTTGCCCAGTCCACCACAGATCTCCCAACAGGAATAACTTGAGAGCTATTACATGATTTACATAAAGTTTTTTTAGAGGCAGAAACTGTGGCAATCCCATCACTTGTCATCTAGTCAAAGTGTTTCAGCCTCTTCCTCGATCTTATGAAGAAACCTTGAAGACCTCAAACCACGCAGCTCTTTAGGAACAGACACAAGTGGAATCAATGATGGTTCAATTTCCCTCAGTGTCCCAGTAAGCCAGTACCAACATGCACAACACAAGTGATTGTTTTCTGCTTTAAAGGCTGATTACTGCTTTCAGGAAGCACACACAGATACCTTTTTCCCCGTAAGGACTATTGATGATGCCAACGTCTCCAATCAATAGTCTGATCCTACATAACAAGGTACAGTCTGTAAGTAGGTCGAGCTTAGCGGGGTCTCCATACAGGGAAAGCAAATGAGCTTTTCACATAATCGTCTCTGTCACTCTTTCAGTTCGGCGTCTCATTTTTTTTCTTTGGGATATTTGTCTGTCTGATGGTTGCTGTCATTACTGACTACTGACTGACTAAAAGCAGATTGTTTCCCCCCCGTGCTTTACAGATAGCAAGGTGTTCTGTCATCAAAACTTTACAACCTCTTATTTGGGTTTTAAACTTATTTTGTTGTGGCTTTAAAGTTCTTTTTTCTCAGGGTTTTTAACTTCCTTTCATACCTTGTTTTAACCTTGGTTTTAGCCCAGAGGCTTTTTGTCTTATTTCATTTTCTCTTTTATTTCTTTTTCATCTTTTTATCTTTCATGATTTGTGGAGCCAAGGGTATTTTACACAGACAGCTTATGTTGGTTCACTTGTTTGTGCCTCGAGTGTGAAAAGGATGAATTTACCTGACTGCAAAGCAAATCTAATCCAATCCAATCCACTTCATTTGTATCTAGCACATTGAAACAACAGACCGTTTCCAAAGTGCTGTACATAAAAACAAAACAAACATTTCCATAAAATTATAAACAATAAATAATCAAGTGCATCAATCTAAAACGATGCTATAAATAGGCCTAAAACAATAAAATCAAGCAGATAAACATAATAAAATAAATAAAAGACATAATTAAAAGAAGTAAAATAAATAAAAGACACAGAGGACCACAAAACTCACGCATGTACCTACGGGCAGGGGTGGAGAGTCCTGATCCTTGAAAGTAAAAATCTTGCATGTTTTAGATGTGTCCCTCTTCCAACACACCTGATTCAAATGGTCAGCTCATCATCAAGCTCTGCAGAAGCCTGATAATGATCCTGATCATTGATCCATCAAAGCCTAACATCTTCTCACATTTTACTGGCAGAAAGGTGCCTGTAACTT
Organism: Pseudochromis fuscus; assembly: GCA_900323345.1. NCBI lineage: Eukaryota > Metazoa > Chordata > Actinopteri > Pseudochromidae > Pseudochromis > Pseudochromis fuscus. The sequence goes on from OOFC01048724.1 coordinate 123,843, forward strand.
CTACACATCACGCACTAACTAGTTTTTTTTTTTTATTATATGGTAAAATAAAAAGAGCGCGTGTTGGCTCCAGAATAAATATCATTTTTCAGGTGAAAGTTAATGAAGTAATTAAAGTATTTTGCTGTCATTATATCAGTTACCACAACAAAGATGAGCCTGAACATACTGGCACTGTGTGCAGGATAGCGGCCCTCGAGGACCAGGATCGGGGACCCCTGTTTTAAATCCACTTATTTATTTTCTTATTACCCACTATGCAACTGGGAGATCCTGGTGTGTTATTCTTGTAGCAGCTAATGTAGCTCTAAGCCAGCAGCCCGAAGCAGACTGAGGAGGAGTAAAGACTCCTGATAAACTCACTTCTTTCTTACCCCAGGTATTATTTTTACTCACTGTTTGTCTCTTGTGCACATTATCTCAGGTGACATCACATGAGGCAGTTTTTCATGTTTTGTGCAGCTTCCTCTGGCGAAACAAGCAGTTTTATACAATTTCCCACATGTGATATCTGTCGAATTCCCCACATGGTAAATGGAGTATATGTATATAGCACTTTTTCACCTTAGCTTAGGTCCCAAGGTGCTTTACAAGGCTCCTCATTCACCCATTCACACACACTCACACACCAGCAGCTACAGAGCTGCTATGCAAGGCGCTAGCCGCCAGTAGGAGCAACTTAGGGTTCAACTTAGGGTTGTCGTGCTCAAGGACGCTTTCGTGACAGGGGCCAGGGGTCTTAGGATTCGTAGATGACCGCCCTACCACCTTAGCTACAGCTGCACCGAGATGATTAGGTCATTAAAAGTTCGAGCCATCTACCTTCTACTTATCTAATTAGTGATCAGGTCGTGGGGGCGCTGGAGCTTATTCCAGTTGGGAGTGGGTGACAGGTACCTATACCCACACCTATGGACAATTTAAATAATTCATTAACCCAACAAGTATGTCTTTGGTCTCTCTGCAGAATTTGGTATAAACCAGGGGTGTCAAACTCTTTCCATGGAGGGCCGAGACCCTGCAGGTTTTCTTTCCAGCCGGCCACTAAAGCAGGTGATTTTAATGATCAACACCTTCAATTTGAGGGAAGGAGCTAATCAGTGAGATCAGCTGCTGGACAGATGGTTGGAAATAAAACCTGCAGGGTCTTGGCCCTCCGTGGCACGAGTTTGACACCCCTGGTGTAAAACAAACATGCAACAGAAATGCTCCAGCTGAGGTTCAAACCCACGACCCTTTTGCTGTGAGGCGTCAGTGCCGAAAACTGCATCACTGTGGCGTCCATTTGATGTCCCAGGTACTCTGACAATCAGTTTAATTTAGTTTCACTTCCTAATTTGGATCAATAAAAAAACAATAAACAAAACTGGAGCAAATACAACAAGAGAAGCTGCTTCTTGTTCCAGATACTTCCAGAAATATTCTCCTTGCATAGCTTGTACATACTGCTCCATAACCGAGTGACACTGACGATGTCCATTTTGTGTCCAGTGTCTAGACTTGATGATTTATGCGTGGGCTTAAGTGTGTAAGTTTAAGAAGTAGTTGGTGTGACAGACTTCAGTTTGGAGGTCATATGTTTTAAATGTACACGTACTTATTTATTGGTTTATAATTGTAACAAGTTAATTGTGAGGTTCATTGTGTAACTTATGTTCATTGAGATGCTGCTAGTCTTGACCAGGACCAGGAAATTTCAAGAGTTTTATTTTCCTGCTAAAATAAAGGGTGAAAATAATAATTATATACTTTGTTTTGGTAAAGAATTAGCACAACATGGATACAAAATGACTCCATTAGGAGGACGTATTTTATTCTGCTCTAACCTTGTTTTACCTACTTCATAATGCGCTGTCCATTTTCTCCCAGTAATAAATACTGAATCAAAACGAGTCCTCTGTTTTCAAATCAAATTTTCTTTATCTGTCTTTTTCTAGAGATATGTTTGAGGCTGGAGGAAATCTCTTTAGCATCTTTAGAGTCCTGACTGATTTTTGTGACACTAAGCCGGGGTCAAATTCGAAGTCTGTGGCTCCCACTGATTTAAAGCAGCCAGCAGACGCTATTCGTGCTCTAGTAGACAGAGAAACATTGTTCAAGCACCCAGAGAAACAAACTTAGTGACAATGAGGAGACTTTCACTGTCATCATATTTGTTGTAACAGTTTGAAATCAAAGTGCCATGTTCAACTGCCTCCAGTTGAAAGTGCTGAAGAAGTAATGAATCAGTGGGTGTTACTCATACTGGCCATTCATGAAATACTGTCATCAGCCACCAGAATAATAAAGTTTCATCTCCGACTAGTCAATATTTAAAAATCTCTATTCATTAAACTGCTTAAATTTCTATTATTATTTGAACTGAGCTGTCGTCACTTTAAACTCGAGAGCAGTTTACTTGATGTGCACAGACTTTTAATATCAAACAATATAGATTTCTTACATGTTTTGATTTTTGGAAAACCTTTTGGGTGAATTACTTGTTCTGGGATAAAAAAAAATACTTTATGGCAAAATGTACAGAGAAGCAATAACCCACATGTTTAACCAAAAAAAAGCAAAAAACAACTGGGAAACAATCCTGTGGAAATTCTTCTTGTGAAGTTTATACTCCATAATTTAAAAGTTTGCTTTCTTCATGTGGCTCCACACAATGGGGGCTGGGTGTTCTCAGTGAAAACTTTTAGTGATTCTTTTGTCTTTAAAACAATATATTTATGAAAGAAAGTCTGTCTGGGCTTCATTAGCCTGACCTTCTCCTGCGGGGGTAAATGAAAATGACATTTAAAACAGTTACTTGAGCAGAAAACAGCTGCCAATCACTCTTAAAGGGGAAGGATTGCAATTAACAACCCTCTCCTAATCCCTTCGTTTCACCTCCTACGCCTCCCCAGCTTTGTCCACCTCTCCCTCTCCTCCTCACTCCTCTCCCACTCTTCTCTCTGAGCTGGAGTGGATGGCGTCTGAACTCGGTGGCTGAACGCTCTCTGCACTGGGTCGGCTGTGCTCTGGTTGCACTTTGTTGGAGTTTTTTCTGCCAGGACTGTTTGTCCCACACAGTGAAATTATTCAGAGAGAGATGCAAGGTAAGCAAAGCCGGCTGAGTGACTGCAGGAGGTGCACATAGCGGATCGGGGAAGAGTGAAGTTGGAGGGTGAGCTGCTGAGAGGAACAGGTGGAGCGCTGGCATCAGCAACTTCAACACTTCAACATAGTTACTTCCAAGAGGTAGGCACTGTGGAAAATCTATCTATCTATCTATCTATCTATCTATCTATCTATCTATCTAGGAAAAGTGCACATTAAATAGCAAAGACAGCCAAAAGGTTCATTTTTTTCCAAATTTCCTTTTTATTTTATTTTATTCCTTTTTATTTTTATTTTATTTATTTTTACAATTACATATTTTCCATTAACAATTTTTTTTAATATTGTATAGCTGTTGTATCGTCCATAACAGCACACATGAATCACACACTTTGCTCATAACACTTCAAAGCAGCTAAATTAATCTTGTCATCAGTTGAATATTTAATTTATTTTTTCAACAGGAAGTGCACACTGTGTGAGATCTGTGTTTTAATTTTATGAGAAAATTTTTATTCCATTGGACACTGGATTAAAAAGTAACTTGTGTCCCATTAGTTTCCATCAGCACAGTTTGTGCTTTGTACTGTCGCCTTCAGAGTCTCAGGGACTCTCGACCCTCCCGAATCCTCAAGAGGATAATCAGGTTTAGATGGAGGGAGGGTTTGGGCAGAGGGTCATCGAAGGTAACCAGGTGATCTCTGACGTCCTGCTGTACCTTTTAGTCCTCCACCTAAACCGCTTCCCTCTGACCACAGGCCCGGGTGATCGCCCAGACGCTCGAATGCATTTATCACTGGATACCATGAGCATGGTGGACGACAGCTGCCTCTCACCCAGCAACTTCCACGAAATGGGGAAAGGTGGGGGCGTCGCAGTGGGGGGCCGCGTCCACAGCATAGATGTCATCCTGGGTTTCAGTAAAGACCAGGACCCTTTGTTGAGTCCTGCTGGGGGCCCGGGACCCCACAAAGTGAACATAGATGGTCTGGCAGAACCTGGGAAGCAGCAGGAGCCCTCGTCACACCCGTCGTACAGCGGGCACCTTTCCTCACTGAGAAACAGCAGCACAGAGCAGCAGTACCACGGTGAGTGGAGCTGAGGAGCTGGTTTACATCCTGGCAGAGCTGAAATATTTATAACAACTTCAGCTCAGAGTTTGTTATTGAAAGTGAAGTTTTTGAATCATCTGATATTTTCCACATGAAAAAACATGAGATGGTCAAGGATGTGGATGATACAGCAGCACCTCTGGTGTTGAACTTTAGCTCCAGTATTTCAGATTTGAATGGTCTAAGATTTTGCTGCACTGAAGTTAAGATATAAAAGTCTTCAAAGCATAAACCTGACTGGCCACCAGCACAGGCTCATGGTCTTCATGGTCCAAACAAGACTGGCTAAAGAACTAGAATAAACTGCTTAACAGCCACAGTGAACTTTTAGGTTTTGAGGTTTTCCACAAGCAAATAATGAAACCTATCCAACAGCATATGATTATATTTAAATTTTCAGCAGGATTCAACATCACACAGAGATATAGACAGAAGAAAACATCCACAATACAATGTAGCAGGACCTGATCCTGATATGTTTTCTACTGAAGTTTAAAAAGTTAATTAACCAAACAATGGGACATTATTGTATTACAATGTAACAATAATTGTTCTGTGTAAGAACAGGACAGCAGCCTGGTCTCTGTGGACACAAGATTTATTATTTTCAATATTTGAACTATTGTTTGACAGACAAAGGAAATCAGAAGTTTGTCCTCTTCCAACAAGGCAGTTCCCGTAGCTTCAGTTTGCATCAATAAAACACACATGCACATGCAGAGTCTGTGTGTTACATGCTCTTGCCATGTAGAGCCTGTTGCATTAACCAAACTGTATGGACTGAGATTGAGAGATAAATCACAGGGCAAGATGGTGTAGGGGGTTTATGTCCCCAAGACCAATCCCATCCCCTTGTGGAATTCCCCTAATCTTCTCTTCTGCACAGATTAGATTGTACAGTGCTTCATTCGGGTGTTATTGTTATTGTTCTGTCTCAGAATCAAATTTGTCACATTTAATCTGAAGCTATTTTCACATCCAGGATCTGGCAGGTGGTATTTACACGAACTGGAGATGGATCTACCCCCTCAGTTCAGTTTTTAACATACATCAACAGCAATGACATCACCCTTTTATATTTATTTGTCCCGTGAAGTCAGCCCAGTTCCTCGTGAATGAGCAGCTCCTCTGTGTTCGGTGTCAGTCGACCCCCTCCTCTCTTGTGCTGAGATGTTCTGCTGGCTGATAAACAGTGGGGAGGCTTCAGACCAGCGGCTGTGATGGGCTGACAGGCCAAGAGCTGGTCACTGAACCAGACCTGACCTCTGCCTTTGTCAGAGCCTGGCCTTTGTCATAGCTGCTTAATGAGAGGTGGATAAATGAACCCCCTAAAATCCTGCTCTGCCTTTGCCTCTGCTCCTGTTTGCCAGCAGAAAGACCGCAGTGACCCCTCTTTTATCTCCATCAACACAAGCCAACATTTAGATTTGTACACAGTCTAAATCTCTGACAGGATGTTGACATTTTGGAGATCGTGCCAACTTCAAACAGCTCAGATTAATTGTAGTTAAGTGGGAGAGTTCACTCTTGACTTTTGAGACTATCATTTGACATCAAGTAGCTGTAATCAATATTTTAAAAACGCACGAGGACGGACACAAACCAAATAATTGTTTCTACTGGTGCTAATTTTGCACGTCTTATACAAGAAAGTACTTAAGGTCAAGTTAATCTACTTCCTGGGATTGACAACTTATACAACACAACCCAAATTATGTATACACCCTGACTCAAGTCCAATCTTGGCAGGCAGGAACTTCGTCTGCAATAACGTAACAAGAGTAACAGATCTAACTGCTCTCGGATCACCATGCTTGGACTTTATTTAATTCAATTACTAGGCTAATTCAGCCAATAGTCTGATCTGGACTGTGTTAAAGAGTTTTCCCTGTGTTTCTGATGATGCACATTAAAGGGCAATTAAGAGATGGGCCAATAGAATAAAGTCAGGGACAATTACAGTGAAAGATTCGTTGACCTGACAGTGACTGGTGTTATTAAATGTTGACTCATCATCACATCTTTGATGCATTTTATAGTAAATTTATTATTGCGGCTTCCGCTTTGACCATGATAGACCATACTAGGGGAATAAGGCAAGAGGAGCTGTCCAGGATCTAATAATAAGAACTGTTACATACTGTACCTCTACTGTTCAGTCCCTAAAGAGAAAGGGAAAACTTTTGTTTCCAAGTATCTTTTCAAAGACAGTTTACCTTTGGAGCAGATCAACACGGGTAACAACTTTTCTAAATCCGATTAGGAATGTTTCAGAGCTTCATTGAGGTTCAGGGGATTGCTTGCTTCACTGACCTACAGTAGCCTATTGTTGCAGGTGTCAAACTAATGTCTGCTCTACTGGAAAGTGGGCACTACATTCTTCATTTGTAGGAACCCTTTGCTTTTTGTTTCCCTTTAAATTCCTGATTGTTTTTCCTCGTGTTTTCCCGAACAGACTCCGGCTTATTCACCAACAAATGTGACGAGGAACTGAGCGAGCTGAGGAAGAGCGTAGAAAGTGATGAAGGCAAGTCTCCAGAGCCATGCAAGGATGATCAGCCGAAGAAGAAGCACAGGCGTAACCGCACCACCTTCACCACCTACCAGCTGCATGAGCTGGAGCGTGCCTTTGAGAAGTCCCACTACCCAGATGTGTACAGCCGTGAGGAGCTGGCCATGAAGGTCAACCTCCCTGAAGTCCGAGTGCAGGTAAGATGAACCAAAACATTGGAGGTCACCACATGCTTCTCCTTAAATCAACATCACAGAGACACTTCAGTGCCAGTAGTGGTTTGCATTTCTTTCACTTTATTTTATGTAGGTCTGTTAATACCACTATAATCTAATATACTGCAGAAGCACAATTACATTTCTTCAGCATTGAAACCTCTAGTATTTGATTTACTTCCCCACTTCAGTTGCACTAAGGAGTTAAATTGGTGTGTCTCCAAATCGAGCCAAAGCCTTTGGCCTTTGGTACGATGGTATTCAGGTAAGGAGATTGTACTAGATAGTTATCCAAGCAGGGTGCGTGATTCCAAGGGTGAAGACTATGCCAACTTCATAGGTAGCTGTGAGGACAAGAAGGTGCAAGCTTAAGTGAAGTGGATGGCATCTTTAAGGCTGCAACTACCGAACAGCCGTGCTCCAGGTTGTTGTATTTGTCATCATTTTTCCTGAGTTATGCTCATAGCACTGCATGTTCTAATAAAACCTTCTCCACTAAATTATAAACTTATCATTATCTTCTTGTATCAGTGGTGCAGTACTGATTGGCCTAGTGGTTATTTTAACCCAGCGTGATGGACATAAAAACAACAAAATGCTGGAAAATGTTGCGTAAAAATAACAAAATGTTGGATAAAATATACAAAATGTTGGATAAAAAGAATAAAATGCTTGATAAATATTACAAAATGTTGAAAAAAAATTACAAAATGTTGGATAAAAAGAATAAAATGTTCCATCAAAATTACAAAATGTTGTAAAAAGAATTACAAAACCAAATATTGGGTTAAAATAACAAAATGTTAAATGTTAAAAACAACAAAAACTTCAGTAAAAATTGCAAAATGTTGGCCAAAAATAATAAAGCATTTGCAAATGTTGGGTCAAAGCAACACAAATTTGGTTAAAACTTACAAAATTCAAATAAAAAGAATAAAGTATTGGATAAAAACAACAGAATATTGGGTATAATGAACTAAATGCTGGAAAAAAACAATAAAAAGTTGAATAAAGCAACCAAATGTTGGGGGAAAAAAGGTCATTTTACTGGATTGAATTAATCCGGCATGTAGTTAGTCCAGTGTTTACCATGTTCTGGGTTGAACCAACTCAGGATTTTGGGGTCTGACTAAATCTAAACTATAATCAAATGTAGATTGTGTATTTCTGTTTCACATTCACATGTACTTCATGATGATTTAATTTCTCTTCCAGGTCTGGTTTCAGAACCGCAGAGCTAAATGGCGTCGACAGGAAAAAATGGACGCCAGCACCATGAAGCTCCACGACTCACCCATGCTATCCTTCAACCGTCCAGCCCCGGTTCACACAGGGATGGGTCCAATGACCAACTCCCTCCCCTTGGACCCCTGGCTGACCTCCCCGTTGTCCAGCGCCACACCTGTCCACAGTATCCCGGGCTTCATGGGCCCGGCTCAGGGCCTCCAGCCCAGCTATCCGAGCCACAGCTTCCTCAACTCCACTCCTCATCCTCCTCATCCTCACCCTCACTCTCATCCTCATCCGTCCATGGGTCAGGGGGTGCAGAGTATGGCTCCTCCTCCTTATCAGTGTCCAGCACCATACCCTGAGAAATACCCTCTGGAAGACGTGGACCAGCGAAGCTCTAGTATTGCAGCGCTGAGGATGAAAGCCAAGGAACACATCCAGTCCATGGACAAGACCTGGCAACCCATGTGACTAACAAACTGTGTGAGTGATGTTGGGACAGGGAGATGCTGAGATAATCATCTTTCAGAGTAACAGACGTTGAGTAAAGGGCTGGGAAGGCTGGCAGTGAATGTCCCACAGAACGAAAGAAGTGGATTTTGTACTGTGAAAACTGAGGATGTTAGAACTTTTTTTTGGACTTTTTTAATTTTTATTTTTTTCCTCATCTCAAGGACATAACACAGACAAGTGAAACCTGCAGTGTGGTTAAATTGCTCTTTTTAAACTGCCAGATATATGTTCTCCCTCCGATCTGTAGGTTGTTTGTGTTGCCTTGGGTACTCTGAAAGAAAAGGTCTCCTTGGTGACCGCATCTCTAATTATAGACTGCATCCCAGGAGCCATTACTTACATATTTTTATCCTTTTTAACCACTTTTTTTAAAATAACAAACAAGCAATATCTTTGCAACAATTTTCCCTTGAATGAACAGTGTCTATGCATGTTCATGTACAACATATCTGACATACTGACAGGTATTTATAAGTCACAAATCAGCATCAACATTCTGTTTACCCTTTGTTACAGCTCTGTCAAACAACAGCAGCTGATGGGCATCCAGTAAAAACTTCCAAAATGTAGGAATTATTACTCTTTTTATCACTTTTTAAATGAAACAGCTGCAAAAAAAAAAAAATCACTGTTCATGTTCTGACTTTTTCCTATTTTCTTCTCTGAGTTTGTGTTTTTACTAATTAATCCAATTGTCAAATTTTCATGGGTCAGCTAATCAGAGTGTCAGAGAAGTCTGTGAATGGTCTGGTCTCAGTTTAATGTGAAATTGAGGCATAAAGACACCGAGTCTCTGCACATTTAACTAATCTGTTCAGTTCTAAGAGCTGTGCACTGTCATAATTTGGTTTATGTTGCTACGTACTGCCCAGTTTAGATATTCAAGCCCACAGCTTAATTTACCCTGGTGTGACTGGAGGAAAAATGAGGCTCAGTGAGGAGCGGAGGAGGAGGATCTCTCGATTACAGGGGTCACAAACTGCAAAACAGATAATTGTTTAATGGGAAAGTATGACGTTAGCGATGTGATGGCACCTTCATGGACCGCGGTTCAGGAAAATACCAAAAAAAAAAAAAGATTCTGCACAAATATTATTTTTCTAACTTGTGCTGAGATGCTTTAAAGAAGGAAGGGGAGGGAGGAAACGACAGGGACGTATGAAAGACAGAAAGACAAGGCTCGTCAGTGGAGTAACCCTCTTTTTGCTTGAGTGGCTGTTGGAGGAGAAAACCTGTTGGCAGCTCAGTGTTGGGTGGCTGCGTGTACGTGCAGGGCAGCAGAAAGAGCCCTGTGTGATGCGTCACCCCACATAGTTTAGTCTTTGTTCGGCACAATTGATCCAAGTGTATCCTCTTTGTCTGAAACTGAAGGGGGAGAAACGGTTTCAGGCTGCACTAAATAGGCCCTTGTAACCACTTTGTTATTGAAGTTTTTTTTTCTTTTCTCAAACGAGAAGAAACATGGATTGTAGCTGCTATGGTCATTAGTGACACAATGTTGGTCTTTTACCATCTGTTACAGAGTTAAGCTCTAATTGTCTTAAAGGTAGAGAAGATCGGGCTTAAAAACAACATGCTTTATGTGGGCTGTAGGGCTAAATAGCTAACTCTGACATATTTTAGCATCTGCAGGAACCAACTCACAAACTGAATCTGTGCAGGTAGAAGTGTCATATGGTAACTTGGTAATGGAGCAAGAGGGAGAGGAAACCCGTCATCTTAAAGTGCAATTTCAGGATCCTTTTTATTTTTTATATGATTTTTTCTTGTTTGTTTCTAAAGGAGATTAAGATTCTCCACTACTGCTCAATGTCTGATTGTGATATTTCACTTTAATATGATGTCAAACAGCAGCAAGAACAACAACTCCTACCCATTTGTGGTTCATTTCAAAATCCATTGTTGTAACTGCTCAACGAGGGAAAACGGCGAGTGCTCACAGTCGCTGCTCATCATCTGTCCTCATGTAAATTTTCAGTGTTGTTGGTTAGAGATGTTTAGACTTCCTATTGGACAATGCCAGGACCTCACACCATAGAGGAAACAAGGATTACCTTGCACATGACAAGCTTCTATAGGATGCTACATAAATGTGATTTTGGGCCAAGAATAAGCCAAAGGTTAGATAATGGACAAAATTGCACTAGAACAGTTTTAGTTATTTTTTTCTTATGTGAAAATGTACAGGATATTGTCTTACATGTCCTAGTTCTGTTTGTCTTAGTGCTGTCATTGTTTTATTTCTTTTTGATTTCGTCTGCATCGCTGATGTCCATACTCTGGAAAGAATGAAGTTCTACTGAAAATAAATATAGTTTGATAGAAACTTTATCTCCACTTTCTCACTGCAGTGCTTTCATGTTGACCTGTGCACTCATTCCCACACAGTCACACTATTTTTTTTTTTGCCTCGCTAAGACTGAAAAGCAATCCAAGATTACTACAGTATAATCGTTATCATCTGACATACATGGGCAGAGACATTCTTTCTTTTCTAACACTTGTGTTCCTCGTCTCCCTCTGTCATGTAAGAGCTCTTTCTTTCTTTTTCACCCCTCCCAATCCTCTCTGCTGGTCCATGGTTTGGTGGCAGGGTGCCAGCCTGTTAGGAAGATGAGACTCCAATCAATCAGGGCTTCCCAGGGGGGCCTCTGACCGCAGGGCCCGGCTCCCTA
>OOFC01048725.1:0-34942 GCA_900323345.1 Pseudochromis fuscus
ATGCAGAGGGACAGACGCACACACACAGGTAGACACCTGGACGGATGAGGAAGGGATGCAGGAAGAGAGATAAGCAGGTAGATAAATAATCAAGTGGGTGAAAAATCCAAACAGACAACAGGTAGGCAGAGTAAATCAGGCTGAGTGACAGGTGGAGGAGATACTGGGAAGCACAGAGGATGCCTGAAAGGAAAGGACAGAGGTGCAGTCAGACAGTCAGACCCGTGGCCAGGTGCTTGTCCAGCCCACCTCCCCTTCACTTGCATGTGTAGAGATACTTCAAACAGCCGCCGCTTGTCTGCTGCTTTGTTCTGCTGTGCTCTTTGCAGCTGCGAATGTTGTTGTTTTGATGCCACCATCGTTGATTTGCTTCCTTTTTAATGGCAGTTCTATTTCTGGCTTCCCATTTGCTCGTTTTCATTTCCATCTTTTGTACTGAGTGGGTTTCTTTATCTGTGTGTGCGCGTGTGTGTGTGTCTTTATGTTTTTGCAGCTGACAAACAGTCATAGTTAAGAGAAAGTAATGAAGTGTTTGATCACTAAAATTGCCAGTGGAGGTGGATTGCTTTAATTTTTCAGGAATCTTTATGGTTGTTTTCATGGCTTTAAAGTAGTATGATGAGGTTACACAGTTAAATCAGGTAATTACCCACAGTTTGTTGTCAAATACACCTGATATTCAACCATTTGTAGATGTGGAAAAGCAACAAATGATGATATTTGATTTAATTTTTAATGTTGTGTTTCAAATGCTGATTTGAACATACTGATCTATCGCTGCAACATTTACTCAAAAAAATCTATACATATGATTATTAGAAATTTGAATTATTTTCTTGGTGTTCTTTGGTTTGAGCAGACTTTTTCACATCCTTTTTGATTATTACAGATTTTTTCTGTTTATTTTTACATCTCTTTATAACTGTATGTCTTCATATTTATAGCATTATTTAGCATTAATATAACATTTGGACCCATTAGTGAAACTACTTTTTACTGGCTACCAAACGGCAACAGTTATTAGTTATAAAGAGATTTGTTTGCATGAATTTCTTATGTTACAAAATAATCCCCATCAATCTGGAATAATGTTTGTATCTATTTATTCAGTGTCAAACATGTAGGATATAATTTTTCTGTGATGTTGCCGACCACTAAAAAGATGCATATGAAGTAATAATAAAAAAAGTAGGAGCTGATGTATATAATCTGTATTTTTCATGTTGTTTTATTTGTCATTCTCAGTGCAGTAGAAGAGTATGAAAACAGATAATAACATTTCAGTTCATCTCTTTAATAATCTTAATCTTTAATAATCTTATTCTTAATCTTTCTCTGTGTCATTATTACAGCAAAATATGTGGATATAAAGTTTTAGTAGTTATATAAACCATTTATCATATCATATATCATATGTCAGAAACTCTGACTTTTCATGAAGATTCATGTAAATCTGAATTATTTATACCTTATTTATCATTTGTTTGATTAACAACTCAATGGCATATTCAGAAATGATAATGAATCAGTTTTCCATCAATGTTTTAAGCTCAGTGTTTAATATTGAAACACAGTAACATCACAGTAACAGTATTAAAGTATCCATAACCAAAGCAAACTCCGACAGTTACATAAACTAATGTTACCGTCTTGTCTCTGGTCTTCCTCCTGCTCCCTCCAAACAGCAAACTCTGGAGAACAACCTGACCAACCTGGTGAAGAGGAACAGTGAGCTGGAGAACCAAATGGCCAAGCTCATCCAGATCTGTCAGCAGGTTGAGGTTTGCAGCATCTTTATACATCTTTGTGTTGGGATTCCAGTGTTCATCCTCTAAAAGTTATGAAATCATCCCAAGATTGTCAATTGATTTTTCAAAGCAAAGTTTGCTTTTTTCACTTCAAAGTATCCTGGTAGTTAAAGGTCAGGGTCAGCCGCAGGATGACAGCCTTGGAGCTGCTAAAGATTCTTAATAAGGGAAACTTCAGCTGAGTGGAAATGTGCAGACTCCAGTCGGTTGGATGGCAGATTTAAACTCTCTTGCCAGACCAATGAAGCTACCCTAGATTTCAGTTAAAGCCTGTTTTAATTTCCCCCCTTCCTCTCACGCTGGATCATGACCATGACTGTGCTAACAGAATAATAAGATCCCAAGTTTCTCCGTTGCTTCACCAGCTACTGATCAAATATTGATCAGTCTCAATGTTGAAAGTGAATTTCAGTTTCTTATTGTGTGTTGGCAGAAGGTCAGCACTGTTTTCAGATCATTTATGAGCCAAAGACATGAACAAACAGAAGCGGGAAATGAATAACGACCTAAATGTATCAGCGCGATCGTGTTATTTCATTTGATCATCGGTCCAATCACTGATGTAATTCAGAGCTTTGAAAATGACGAGACAGCGGTTGGGCTCTCGCTGACCTCTTCTTTGCAGCTGGTAGCACTCCACACATTCTGACTCAAAACATGACTCAAGAACAAAAGATGAGCTGGAGTAGCTCTCGGCAACCATCCACTTTCAAACCGTTTAAAAGGGTAGTTATGTAATCCAGACAACTTCAAACACTGAAACGACCTCTCCGCTGTGGGCAAAGCTACAACTAAAAGGTCTTGCGTAGTATTCCCTATTTCCAAGGTGCTAACGGCTTAATGTAATGCTAATGCCGTGTCATAAATTCTGACTTTGTGTCTCTCCAAGGTCGTCGCGTCTCAGCTACAGCCTGCGAGTTTCTGCCTCTAACTTTCCGATTAATCTCACTGTGGTGAATATGATTTTTAGGATGAATTACTTTTGTAACTCTCAACAGTTTAATTCCCAGTGGCACCTACCCACACAAGAAATTTATGCTCCCCAGTCAAATCAGATAAGATTATCTGTCAAATGGTATATATCCTCAGAGTGGAGGCTTTATTTGACTTGTCACGAGCTGGTAATGTGTCACAGCTCAGCCGCTTCCACTTAGTGACAACCTTAGAGGAATGTTTGCACCCGGGCGTCCCAGCGTGAACCTGTACCTGTCTGTGGAAAATTATACCTCAGTCACTCATGTCACCGCTGACCCCGACCACTCAGGCTCATGCTGTGATTTAATGGAGGGACCGTCTGAAGTCAGCCACAGAGTCCTCGTGCTTAGTCGTCTACCACATGCATGCACAAACACACACACACATACACACACACATGCTTTCTGTGTTCGAACGCTCACTCTTAATAAACGACGTCATTTCTCCGTGACATTAATGGCTGCAGAGGACAAATGCATTTCAGCGCCGCCATCGCTCTGCGCGTAGTTCATTTCTTATTAGCCGGGCATGACTCCATTTTCTCTGAGTTACTCCGAGGTCCGTGAACAGCGACTGGCGGAGCCGCTCACCCAATCAAAATTAAATGATCGCTGCGTGATTCATTAAGTACAGACAAACTGTTCGTCAACAGCGCCAAAAAAAAAAATGTGTCTTTTGTCTTTGCCTGCATACCAATGTTGTGCCACCGCCAACAACAACAGCAGAAGCTCATCAGTTATTCATCAGAAAGTAATGAGGAGCGATAGCATGGGGGAGAACATGCGCCACTGACTCTTAAGCAAATGATTAGATAGAAAGTATGTTTTCTCACCATGTTTGTGCTCACTCAGAGCTATTCTCCAATCTGATCTCAATGTCAAAAGGCTAGCTCAATTATTTACAGGAGAGATGAGGGACTGAAATGTTTTCAGGTGAATTCATTTCAATGGATCTTTACGAGGAGGAGGAGGAGGAGGAGGAGGAAGAGCTGGAAAGTGGAAGAGAAAAGAAAAAATCGCAGAGGTTGAAAGGGCAAAGAGAGAAAAGGGGTAAAAAGGACATCAGTGTTAGCGTGACTGCCAATGATCTGTTTGACCGAGACAGATAGAGGCAGTGTGAGGAAGAAAGCGCTCAGCAATAATGCAGCACAACACAGAAAGAGAATAAAAAGTGCGAGTTTTAGCAGAGTGAGAGTAGTGTGTGCAAAATAAGAAATCTCTGAAGGGCTTTGAGCGTGACCTGGATTTCTTTCCTCCGTGTTTGCATCATACTGTATTGGTGCCGAAGATATGATCAAACACAGTGTGAATCAGCTTCCAGTGTGTCAGCACACTCACTGTTCTCCGGGGGTTCTCTTCAGGGAGTTATCTTCTCTTCAGTCTTGGAAACCATGTACTGACTTGATGATGTGTAGGATGATTCCTCTCCTTATCGCAATATTTGTTGGAGGATTCTTGTGTTTAACGAAACTCAGAATTAACACAGAGCATTATCTGAAAATACTGAGTGAACTGTTGTTGAAATGATTTCTGTTGAGCTAATAAACATGACATTTGGATATTAATAGTCAGCAGAGAAGAGACACAGTGAGGTTGTTTAGTGAAGAGATTCTCCTTCATACAAGCTGAGGTGATACTTAGATTCATAATAATATATTACCTCTACATCATTTACCTCATTTACAAAGGATGTATTACACTAATTATTTAATATTCCACTTGGCAAATCTAAATCTTTTCCACATTTTCTGATTTCTTTTATAAAGTTTAATAACAAGACCCATGCCTTTCTCCTTTTTTGTAGGCAATCTTTTACCCTCTTAAGAGATCCACGGATTTTCTAACGTTAGCTAGCTTTAGCATCCAACTTAGAAAAATCTAAAGTCCAGTAATCTTGACTTCCCGGGATTTGGCACCAAAATGTCTTGAAGTGGAAGCTTCTAATAAACACATGCGACCGATGTTTCACCTTTAACTCTCTACTGCTCACATTAATGTTTACAGAATGGAAAACGAACGGAAACATCACGGACTTCTGTCGTTGCCTTTTACAACATCTAGTCGCACAGAATTCGCTGACTCGAGAGGACTTCAAAATAAAAGTATTTCCTTTCGAACAGGAAATATCCATCAAATCATGTAGTGAGCGGGTTTTTACACTGTGAATAAGCAAATATTAATGTCAACAATCTGCTTCAATAACTGTCTGCATTTAATTAACAACTTACAAATCAACAAACAATTCACAACAGATGTATTATACTAATGATTTAATATTCCACTTGCCAAATCTAAATCTTTTCCCCATTTTCTGATTTCTTTTGTAAAGTTTAATAACAAGACCCATGCCTTTCTCCTTTTTTTCCCCTGTTTTTTTCTCCTTTCTTTTACCCTCTCAAAAGATCCACTGATTTTTCTTTCCTGTCACCATTGTACAAGTTGTGAGAATATATCCATGTAATTCCCAGGGAGTTTCCTCTTTCATACTTACACAATACCTCCCTGAAGGCCTGCGCCCTTGAGACTCCGAACTTTGTGAGTGTAGTCAAGTTTTTGCATTTAACATCACCCTCGTCTGAATTCTCAGTGCAGCTCGACAGTCGATCTTTTTTTCTGTGTTTCCGTCCCACTTTATTTTGCTCAGGCTTACCCCTCATGAAACAGAGATTGTGTTGAGACAAGGCTAACTCACTGGCACCTTTATAAAGAGAGAAGACCCTAATAAGGTGCAGTGTTGTTGTGGCAGGGAAGCTTCGTCCAGACCCAGGTAATGGGAAGTAAGCGTTGTTTGAGGAAACAGTCAAAGCAGCAGCCACTGTTTCCAACCCCTTGGATCACCATTAAAGTCGTGTGTGTGCATTAGGTCTGATGGAAAAGTGAAAGAATCACGTCAGACTGAAGCCGAGTGGGTTTAAATGCTCAGACGTATATGTCTACTGATAAAACAATGAGCTGCGAGTCATTAGTGGAGACCTGCCTAGTTGTGTGTCCACTAAAGCTGATGCCGCTGTGTGCAGAATATGAATCAGCTGAGTGGAGATGGATGTAATGCTGCCTAATCCTTTGTATCAGGGCCCATCTCACCTTTCTTTACCTTTCTACTGGAGCATCAGAGAGATCGAACTGGCTGCTGCTGCTGTTTGCATTTGCTGCATTTCTGAGGCCATTTGCGAGATCTTCAGTGCAGTGGTGCTAATGGCAGATAATTAAATCAACTCTTGTCTTTATACAGCCCCGTATACAGCTGTATGTTTGGTCTTTTAGCCCACATTGTGTTTTACATCCGTCTGTATCTACATTTTTTTTCTTTCTTAGTGTTAATGTTTGCGTAGGTTGAACTTCTGTTAAATCCACTCTTTGTATATACACTCAGCCAAAGGGAAGATGATATGTCAATGATCAAGGAAACACTACAACCTCTTGATCAGGGCTGTACTTAGACACAGTACCTACATGTTTACCAAGTATTACATTTTCTATGTTCACTATTTGAGTTTTAAGATATATATGGTGTTATGTTTTTCAGGTGTTTGGTTATATACAAAATATTGGACAAATTAGATTTTTTTACCTGATGGTGGTGGTAGATAAGAGTGCATAAAATGTCTATATTTCAAGAACAACCTCAGTATCAGCTTTCTGGTGGTACTAAAAAAAAGATAGAAGTCATTAAAAAAAACTAAATCTATCAAATGTTTATTGAGATATTTCAGGTTTAATTTGATGGACGTGACCTGGCTGAAAACTAAACAGTAACAGAGTGAACTGACCCCTAACAGGACGGTCTCTAGGCTGATCTACAAACACAGATTTTAATCTTTGATGATCAACGTGATCATCTCTTATAATAAGATGACAGTTTAATTAATAGCGATGTTACTTGTTAAGTTGCTCTGTTAAAAAGTAGAAAAGACAAAAGGTTAAAAGTGGTAAAGTGCACCCTGAAATAAATAAAGTAAATCTGTTTAGCATATAAAACTTTTTGTCAGCTTATTAAGTCAGTCTTCAAATTCATTGCCAATAAAGTGCATCCGATTATCACCTCTGTTTGACATAACATCCATGATATATGTTGTGCAGTTGCATTTTTACTCGACTCTATTACAGACATAAAGCCATTCTTCCCTGTTTTAGAGCCAGGTACCACTGGGTGTCATAAATCACTGGGAACTTCTCCAGGATTTGTGGACAGCATCTGAGATAAAGCTGTCAGACTGAATCTTTGCATCTGTTTGAGGACGTCTTGTTTGAGGCGACAGGGGAGGAGACAGGGGAGGAGACAGTGGAGGAGACAGTGGAGGAGACAGTGGAGGAGACAGTGGAGTGGTCAGTGAGAGTCAGGGCCAGTCAAACAGAGGCAGAAATCAAAGAAGAGGAAAAGCGTAAGAGCGAAATAGGAGGCGAGAGAGGCTGATGGGAGTGGAATGAGCACAGAATTGATTTAAGATGTCAGAGATTTGGTGTCAGTAAGAGGTTAACAGCTGTTCTGAGCATGGACCAGTCCTCACTGTTCAATGGGAACCAATTCAGCTGGAGTCGTTCATTGTGGGACTCATACATTGTTCTGCTTGTCCTTGGTTCACAGTTGTGACCTCAGAAGTCCTCGTTTTCCAATTGATGAATTACATTTATTGATATCCATTTGTGAAATAATCAAATTCAAGTTCAGTGCAGTGATAGCA
Source organism: Pseudochromis fuscus (assembly GCA_900323345.1). Classification (NCBI taxonomy): domain Eukaryota; kingdom Metazoa; phylum Chordata; class Actinopteri; family Pseudochromidae; genus Pseudochromis; species Pseudochromis fuscus. The sequence continues at coordinate 7,465 of OOFC01048725.1, forward strand.
CTGACCCAAATATAAAACAGGCTTCGGTTTAACAACACAAAATTCAACACATTTCACATTAACCTAAATTCTCAAACATGAAAAATGTCTATTTGTACAAAAAAACAATTAAACAATTGAAGCAGAATGTAAATCTTACATTAGTGTAGTTGCTGTGTAAGTCACACTAGAAGCTGGTGTTACACTCTTACAGTCCTAACAGAAAAACATATTCTGTGGTCATGGATGTTCAGTCTCTGTTTTTAAAAAGGACCCAAATTAGTTCAACTATAAAATCCAGAAATAAACATTGTCCTATATTTGGGTGAATATTATAACAATGTTTCTGGAGTTTTTAATTAGGGCATTTGTCTCTTCAAACAAAAGCTCAAGTTCAGGAAAGTCAAAGCTGATTGTGAATAATCGTCCAGGTCCAGTGTGAGGAGCCAGGACTGTGCTGGTAAATGAAAATGATGTTTTATCTTTGGTCTGATCAGTCAAAAGCTAAATGTGGAAATGCCATAAATAATGTTGTTGTTGTTTAATACCTCAGACAACAACCCTCTGATTTTGTTAAAACTCAGAAAACTAATCCCACATTTAACCCACACCTGCCACATCTTTGCAGCCAGCATCGAATTTAAGTCTATAAGAGGTATTTCAGACATCTTGTAAATGTGCACACTTACCACAGTTGACGTGTGGTTAAACTTTGGGATCGGCACAACAATTTACAATAATGCTGCGTGGGTGTAAACAATGCGACACGAGTTTGTAAAGACTGGGAGTTTAAGGCGATAAGTTGGGATTTGTTATGTCAGGGTGAGCGGGTAATTTAGCAGCATTGGCCAGGGTTTGGGATGCTATTATGGTGATGCAGCTGTGAGAGTTTTTGTGACAAATGAAAATAGCATTTTCAAGTCTGAATGAGCAGCATCATTAAAACACACACACGCGCACAATTCAGCTCATTTCTCTGGAGTCGACAGATTTTCTCAAAATTACGACGCAGTGAGAAATTACAATGTTCAATCAGGGTATCAGGGGAATTTAAGAAGCAAGGAGTCACTTTAAGTTCAGCTCACCTCCGCATGATTGGCATCGTCTGAATGATTGGCGCTCTGCTTGGCCACACACATCAGTGAAGTCATTATTTGCTGAAACAGCACGGAGCAGGTGGTTAACAGTGACTGTCAGTCATTTGAAGCTGGGAGAGAAATTAGCTGTAACTGTGCACTTTCTAATACGGTTTCCTCAGTGTAAAATTATGGATGAATAAATTTAATCATGACATGAGCTGAACTGAGCCGAATGATGTACGAGAGCATATGAGCTCAGTGTATAGGAGAACCAGAGGTGCAAGATGTGCTAACTGATGTAGGTGTGTAATAGACATTAGACAATGTAATAGACTTTTTTTTAAATTTAATTATCTGTTGTCAGATTGCAACATGTGGACTCCATTTAAATCTTAATGATCTAGAGGCTTAGTGTTTATAAATCTTCATGCTGAGTCACCTGCATTTCAGCAAAGGCATTAATAGGATGTCTGAGTATGATCTTCTTCTTGGCTGAATTTGATTGTAATAATCTCAAACAGAAATGGGATTCCCAGTTACTTTGCTTAATGTGTTAATCATAATTATTTTCAATGAACAGCCTCCAGAAATGTGAAAGTAACATCCTTTTATTGCACTTTCTGGCACCACGACTCGAGTCCGTCTCCAACGATGTTGTCCCTAATTTTCAAAATCATTTTAATCGGAGGAGCAGCAGAAAAGTGTTTGAAAGTGTTTTCAATATTAATGTGGTTATTCTTCACACACTCCAAAAATAGATTTATACTCTAATGTGAAGTTGGCGCTGGTTTGTTTTTAGTGCACCTGCAGAGGAGTGTAATAATGAATCGGGAGCTGCTCAGTGGGTGACAGTGTTTGTGTAGCAGGGATTGGATAATAATGTCAGGAGCCGGTAGATGTTTTGAATGAGGTAAAAAATGAGGTGGGGGGGGACCAGGGAGATCACTGCTGTAACTCTCAGCTGCCAAGTAGCCAGGTTGTAATTCACAGTGATCCTGGACGGCTGCATTCATCCTGCTTAATTACTAACCTGCAGTCATAAGACGGCTCTTTGCAGAATTAATTGTGTCTGTGTGCATGTGTCCGTGTTTGTATCTTTGTGAGGACCACTTTGACTTTTAGACCTTTCAGAGTGATATGTGTAAAGTTAATTTTTCTTACAATGCTATTTAAGACTTAACTGTTGATTTAAGGATTTGTGTTACAAATAAGTTTAGATTGGGGCTCGGACGTTAAGTTGCGATGGTCAAGTTTAGGTCAAGGGGCTGGGAAAAGTATTATGTCAATGAGTGTTCTCATAAAAGTAGTAGGACAAGCGTGGGTGGGTGTGTGTGTGTACGTGAGTGAGTGAGTGTGAATAATGAGGCTTAAGTGGATTGCTGTGTTGTAATGAGCTTTGTGGAGTGATGAGTGGAACTTGGTTGTTAGAATAAGTATTTTCACAGCGTTCTGCATGACAGAAAGTAACAAGCCTGTAAAAGTTACGGGTGGAAAATGAATCAAAAAGAGATGCATCACTGGATTTAACAGAACTAGTGACAAACTAGAGAGGATGCACTTTATTGCTTTTCAACTCTACATGCAATATTATTCTTATTATAAGGACAATAGAAACACAATCTGTTAAAATATCATCATAGAACAATGGTCATATATTTTTCCATAATGTTGCTAACAGGCCCACACACACACACTTGTCTGGAGTAACAAACATACAGCTGTGATCCAAGGGTCAGGGGTCAGCACCACCCGGTCTGCACAGTGAAGGGTGTCTCGTCACAGTCTAATCTCTGGTGTAGTCCTGTATATCAGTTTCCAGCTCAGAAGTTCTCCCTCTATAGTCGGTGCTCGGCAGAAAACACTCACCCGTTGCTTTTTGTGTCAACAAACCCAGTGAAGCGGTTAAAGCAGCAGTGTTGTTTGTGAATTTTTGTGGCCTTTAAGAACATCTTTGATGGTGGCCTCTTTCTGAAGTGTTTCAAGTGATTTTTTTTTTTTGCCTCCAGTGTGTGTTTTCTGGACAACTCTGCTGTTGGCTCTGTGAGTGAGAGCTTCTTACTGTTACTGTGCTGGGTTCTTTTATTATTATCATTACAGAATAAAATGAGGGTCTGAATTGGATCATGCAGATATAACAGTGGTGACCTCTGCCAGCAGCACAGTATGGGAGTCACAGCACAACTTCATGGGTGCAGCTGAGTGAACTGCTACATGGGAGCCACAGTGTCTATGTTGAAATGTAAATTACAGGACAGCTCTTGGAGCAGACAAAGCTCTGATGAGGTTTTCTCTCAGTTTTGTGAAGTTTTTATCTCCTTCAGAGGAGCAGGTGTGATTTCACATGTTTGGTGACCTTTACATTACATTTAGTGAAACAGCAACTACAGACATCCCGGTGCTGTACCATGAATCACTAAATGAATCCTAACTGTAGATTGTTTTGTTTTTTTTAATTTTGAACCCACCCCCTGCTGTAAGTGTTTTACAAACTGTTGGTGTAATTATAAGTGTGTTTAACAATTGGCAGACCTGTCTGTAGGTTTATTTTTGCAATTCAGCAAACACCCATAGTGGCTCAGTAACACCTACCCACCCACACACGTTTGAAGTTGGCTGTTCATTTACCGTTGGCCTGAAATGGTGAACTGATGATGAGTTGCCTTGGCAACTTTGGTCCTAAAATAATCACAGAATCTATTTAAATTGGCACAGTGTAAGCAGATTCTGTCAGTGAATTAATGATTGTCTGCGCTGGCCCTTTCTGGCTGCTTTTTTAATTAAGATCTCAGTATTCAAACAGTCACCATCTTATTTCTCATTCAGACAGAAATAAACATATTTTTTTTATAAATAAGTGCTACTGTATGAATGTCATGCTTCATTTTCTCACCATATAATGGTCCTTCCTGTATAATTAGATATTCATGTTACGTGCAAGAACAAGCAGCGACTTAAATCCTGCAGCATTGTACCCATTTCTATGAGCTGTGATAGACTTTCCCTCCAGCGAGGAACACAGTGTTTTTGACAAATGAATAATGAAATCTAACCTACATTCCACATTGTCTTTTTCTCACTAACTGGTGGACCAATCATTTTACCAACTATGTACATGTGCAAGTCTGGATCAGCATGTGCTTTACAGTGTTATCATTTGTGGTCTTTGCAGTGACACAATTAACCAGTTGAAAATCACTTATCTCTGCTTTGTTCATCACGAGTTATTTCTGATCCAGGTGCGCACGTTGCTCGAGGCGTCTTTTCCTGGTGTGCAGAATGAATAATGAGGCGGAAAAATAAATGATGTGCTCTGTGTCAGTAATAATATGAATCATCCTGTCTGCCAATCCTGAAATCTTGCAAAGCTTTGTACAAATATAAAGAGGAGGACAAAGAAAGGGAGGGGCACACACACACACACACACACACACACACACACACTCAAAGACAAACCATAAAACCATAAAATAAGATAATGTATGACTAAATTAGTGTCATTAATTGATGTCTTTATGATGCAAATTTGTGCATGAATGTGCATGCATTTGTTTTTTTGTTTTGTTTTTTAAATGTGTGTGTTCACACTGAGCTACCTCTCCCTACAGGTGAACACAGCCATGCATGAAGCGAAGCTGGTGGAAGAGTGTGATGAGCTGGTGGAGATCATCCGCCAGAGAAAGCAGGTCATCGCTGTGAAGATCAAAGAGTCCAAGGTGGAGTATTTCCTGGATGGCTTTTTTTAGATTCCTTAAAGTGCAGACTGGACTATTTAAATTCAGTTGAAATTAGAGCGATGGGTAGCATGGGTAGCAACAGATATTTGGCCGTTAAGGTATTAAAGAACGATCTAAACGAAGCACACATGCAAACATTCGTGGCATTTTATTACCTTAAAATGTACAGGACATTAGTTAGTCTTCATCATAATAATGGTTTGGATTTATATAATGCTTTGTTCTGGAAGTCCAGACTCAAAGCGCTTACAAAGACCATTATGGCGCATTTACACTGGTACCTACTCGCTTCGCTTTTGGCATTTTCACTGCGCGGCACGTAATCTGTCCCCGCAAGCACGCAGGAATTTTTAAATCTTCGGCAAACCCTGCAGACGTATTTGAAATAACAACAAGAAGAGAAATGGCATCTGTTGGAAATCCTGCCCCATTGACTCAGGACGAGGTGCAAACCTTTCTGTCATTAGTTGCCGATGAGAAAATTCAGCAGAAACGAAACGAAATCAGAAATGAAAGAATTGCATAAAAGATGACGTCATGAATGACAGCCAGCTACACGGAGGAAGGACTATCCTCCGCAATGTAAATGCAACCGAAGGGGGCCGATCCCGAGCGATCCGAGGCGAAGCGACGCGAGTAGGTACCACTGTAAATGCGCCATTATTCCGTCACACCGGTGGCAGTAAGCTAAGTTAGCCACAGCTGCCCTTGAGCAGACTGACAGAGGTGTGGCTGCAAATTTACACCCACAAATTTGCCCCTCCGACCACCACCAAACCATTCACTCAACATTCATACAGGGCAAGATGGGTAAAGCGTCTTGCCCAAGGACAGACCAACAATGACTGGGAGGAGTGGGAATCGCACCACCGACCCTTCGGTTGGTAGACTGCTCTACCACTGTGCCACTGCCATCTTAGTAACACGTCCCCAGTTGCCAACAGTATCAACCCATTTGAAGCAACTTAAATATTCTGTTGAACTCCAGAGAAAGTGTTTGTCTGTTAGTAACTTGCTGTTTGCCAGTTTCAGTCGGGGCAGGCAGCATACATTCAGGTTGTCAAAGTTTTTCCTTGCTGCTGGAATTAGTGTTGACCGGAGCAGTGAAGAAGAACCAGGCAGAGTATCGATCTGTACATGCAGCCTAAACCCACAACAACAGGCTGAAAGGAGCCACACAGCTCCACAGATAGATAATCTTCTGTGGGTTTGACATTACAAGCAATCAGTTTGATGTGAGACATAATCATTTTTTCTGTGTTTATATAGAAGATATTGATTACCATAGCTCATAATAAAGAGCTTAGTTGAGTTTATTGAACCCATATTATAGTCTTTCAATAATTTTACACCAATTCAACAATTTAAACACTTATTTCACGTTGCTGTTTGGAGAAGCCAAAAAGCCCAAATTGCACAGAGAATGAATATGAGAGCAGCAGCGTGGACTGAATACATTGATCAGGCTGCTCTTTCACCCACTTCACCACCAGGCATCAGGAGAAATGAAAAAAAAAAAGCAAATGAGGAAAAAAGAGAGGGCAGCAGCAGCCTCTCCCAACCTGAATATGTGCAGGAAAGACCGATGTGAGCCTCCCGTTGCTGGGATTTACTGTACAGACATCTGTGTGTGTGTGGATGTGTGCACACATGTGTATACGGGTGGTTGTCCCCTCCCTGAGCACCCAGGGTTTTCGAGACAGGCCCACCTCCCCCCCTCACCCCCTCAGGAGGTGAAGCTTAAAGTGCTTGTGGAGGATCCTCAGAGGCAGCAAAAGAGCTTTGTCGAGAGATGAAAGATTTCCAAACACCAAACACAAGGACTGAACTAAGGTGTGTGTGTGTGTGTGTGTGTGAGGAAGTGTGTCAGTGTGTGTCCGCAGTGGTTGCAGACAAAGAGCAAGGATTGTTCTCCAGAGAGTCTGCATCTATAAAAAGCTGTCTAGCAAGAGATGGAGCAGTGAAATGCAGGAGACAGAGTTAAAAAAGAAGCACATATTAAATACCAGAGGATCCTTTGAAGGGGCAGGGAATATGAAACAATATATCAAGTACACCTTGAGTTGAGCAGATGTGTTAAAATGGATATTTGCTTAAAAAAAAAAAAGAGTATAGGATATCGATATTGAAATTTCACAAAGGCGCAGCTCATTGTATGTATTTTAACTGCTGATGCTCTGCCTGTTGAGCTGATCCTGAAAGAGGAAAGTGTTGAGAGGTGACTGCTACAGAATAACAGGATTATACAGAGTTGATCATGGTGAGCAGAGCTGTGAGAGGTGCTCCCATTCTCCCTCTCTCCTCCTCTTAACGAGCTCGGTATCTCGCGAAGGAGACTCGGCAGTCATGCTTAATCTCTCTCTGCCCAAACAAAACACACACACTATTCCCACGGCCTTGTGTCTGTTTGTGTGTGTTTATCATACGGCTGCCTGTCTTCCAAGCGTCTTGTCTCCCCGTCTTGGATTCTCAACCCCAAAACTATTCTAACAACTTCAGAGCCTCGAGGATTAAAATTCAAATCCATTTGTGGGTTTTAAACTATTTTTTTTTCTTCGTATTTATAAATAACTTGACAATCTGTTGTGTTGTTATTTTTACCTTAATTTTACAAGCTCGTGGCTGGTAGAGGCTCACTGAAGAAAAGCAACAGCATTAGGAGTTTGTTTGAAAGCCTGCAACAACCAGTCTTTACATTTAGTCAACAAGCGCCTCTTGTTGTCTCTGAGGCAGTGGGAGACAGATCCACTGACATATCCTGACCTCTGTGAAGTGCAGCTCTGAGTCGATGGCTGAGCATACAAAGCATTTTACTTAGAGCATTTTGAAACTTGTATTTTAGTTTGTTTGATCCAGAACAAGAAAAAAAGACACCATATTGGACCCGTTCATAATCTTGTTCATTTATTATAAAAACAGATACAGATCTACAGGAGTTTACCAACTGGACTCTGTTGGTACATCTTCATAAGAAACATTAAAACTCCAGCAGCAGGTCAGTCTGCTGCCTCAATGCTTCCTATTCATGTATTTGTGGCACAAAGGTCACAAAGAAAAAAGAGTTTCATCAAACTAAGTTCATTTCCAGATTCAGGATATGAACCACAATAAAGATAAATAGATTACTTATTTCAAATTAGCATTCAATGACTTCTTTATGCGGAGTCGGAAATAATATTAAAGCATTTCTGTTGATAGTTACAGAGGATAAACGGCTGCATTGTGTGTGCTTGTGTCCGAACCATGACCTGATCGACCCACTTGATGTGCACAGTGTGGTTATTTGAGGTGAAGATGATGCAAATTAATATGAGCGCAGTGGGTCTTGCAAACAGTTTGCAGTGTGTAGCTCAGGAAGAACAGGCTGCAAATCGATCGCTTTTTTTTAATAACATGTTGTGACAGGACAAAAATGATGCATCTTATCAAAAATTCACAAGCTGATGCACAGGAGCTCACAAGTTAGACAGTAGGCCACGCAGCAGTATCAGGATTAATCAGTCATGTAGCTTTTGAATTCATGCTCTACCTACGTGCACCTTCACAAGATTTGTATGTAGGACCAGAGCTCATTTTAACTAAAACTACCAAACAAATTAGATGTGGGAACATGTGTAGGACTCAGAAATGTTCATAAACCATCTCTATGATAACCCATTGATACTTTCATAAGTTCCTTTAGTAAGTTTTTGTATCTGAAAATCAGTGGTGGACAGTAACTTAGTACATTTACTTGAGTACTGTACTTAAGTACATTTTTGAGTATCTTTACTTTACTTGAGTATTTGTTTTTTTGGAAACTTTTACTTTCACTCCGCTACATTTGAAAGGCAAATATTGTACTTTTGACTCCACTACATTCATAGGAAGTGTGTCGTTACTTTATATACAGTCTATGCTGGCAATGCATTTCAGGCAGTTTGTCCAGGTAGAGTTACCGCGCATGCGCAAATCGGCAGGAAGTGACCAGCAGCAAACCGAACAATAAAGAGGGAAGACAGGAAACAGCACGGTTTTGTCGGTTTACGTTTTTTTTAAATAGCATGTTAGCGCTCTCGATGGGAAATTTGAAAACAAAAAAGCAAGACCGAACAGTCGACCAACAAAGTATTATGCAGTATTATTTTTAAATGCATGTACTTTTGAATATTTAAGTATTTTAAAAGGTAAGTACTTTAGTACTTTAACTTGAGTAACATTTTGACCAATAACTTGTAGTTGAGTAAGACTTGACCATGAGTATCAGTACTTTGACTCAAGTGCTGAAGTTGAGTACTTTGTCCACCACTGGACAGAACCATGCTAGTTGTTCCCCTGCTAAAAAAAAAATGTGGGTGTAGCTTAATATTTACTCTTTAGGTTTGAGAATTGCACACATTTGTTTTATCTAACCTGTAATAGACAACACAAAGAAGTATATTTTCCAAAAATTATATAATCTGTCTAAAAGACAATTTGCTGCGATAGGCTGGCAACCTGTCCAGGGTGTACCCCGCCTCCTGCCTGATGACAGCTGGGATAGGCTCCAGCAGACCTCTGTGACCCAAGTGTGGAGAAGCAGGTATAGAAAATGGATGGATGGATGGATAAAAGACAATTTGTTCCTTGTTAAAATCACTTCTCACTGCAATAAAAATGTCTCCGTGCACTCGGTGCCCAGAAGGCACAATCAGATCTCTGCCTTTCTGTTGATGGCTGAGCGCTGCCCCAGGGGCCCACCTGTGAGCTGCTGATGGAGGAAGAACTCTTTAGTGCAGTATGCAGGTTTTATACACCATGCACACATTAAATCAAACTGAAAAAGCTGACCCGGTCGTGTAGCTCCACTGGAACAATTTCCTCTCACATCACAAGTTAAACAACAGCTAACTTTGTAAAACCTACAGTGTGGAACTTCTGTCTCCCTCTTCTGGCACTGAGAGAAATTACACAAACACTGTCGAGGCATGCTGACGATGCAGGCGCCATAGCAACAGTCGGTGTACACTTCAGCTCTGACAAACCAGTCTGTGAAGACAGACAGCTGCCTCCCTCAACATATTACTGTAAACATATCTGTATAACTTTAATGCAATTCTACAATCTGGACACACTTCAGCTCAGAAAATTGCTTCACCCCCTCCTGTGCTTCACCTTGGTTTAGTCCACTTCCTGGTAATCGAGCTGAGTACCTGTGGAGCAAATTCTGGAAGTGTGTGTGGTGGCTGACCTCCTACTGTGAGGAGATATAACTCAATGAAATAAAAACATGGACAAAGACTGCATTTTGTTCGCTGCATTACCTCACTGGTGACTCGTGTTGGTACACGAGCACGACTAATGGAGGCAGGAGGTCTCAGACTAATATCCCAACACAGGCAAGAGTTTAATCTGTTCCAACAGGCGCCTTATGCCAGACAAGAAGAGGAACAACGGGGCTGATGAAGTGATGGCAGAAGGGAATTTTGTTGAGTGAACATGAAAGAGTAGACTCAGAGTTGCTGATGAAAACATGAGGGTTCCTCGCTGCAAACATCTACGTAGCACTGAGAAGTCTCCATTGCCAATAGATGCTTCTCTGAGTTCTGCTGCACATCATCTAAGGAGGACTCCAAAATTGTTGTATATTTTTTATTTTTTTGTTGAGCAACTGTCAGACAACATTTGGCACTCCACACCCACAACAGCACAATCTGTCCTACATCCCAGTAAACCACAGCGGGGTCACAGTGAGGCCGCGGAGGACCAAATGACACAGGCTGCTTTCCCACTTATCATCTCTGCAATACACCCACCGTTTTCCGTTATAGTGTGATTTAAAGCCATTGTGTGGGAATGAGCGTTCGCTGGTTGCAATAATGTCATTAGATGATTTGCAGCTCGAGTGTAAGTATGGCACAGTCCCCTCCAGCTCCCACTCCCGCAATGTGGAACTGTTGTGTTTGGATTCACAGGGGAGCTGTTTACTGTGGCACCACTCATTCTAGCCATTGTTTCTGCACTCTTAATGACAGACTCAGCCACAATGGAAATCAAAATGGAGACTCTGTGCCAATGTGATATGCATGCAAACTGTAAGTTCATGGGGCCAGAGGTGAGGAGTGGGTCTCGAGAAATCCAAGCTGTGGGACTGAGGGTTAAACAGATTCAGGGGGATTTGGTGCATAATTACATTTAACATAACGCGCAAATATTATGAAGTGACGTCCACCTCAGCGGCTTTACACCGTGTTTGATTTATTTATAGTCTATGAAATATTTTTCCACTGCTTTCTTCCATTAAACATGTGGTAACAGATGTGTACTTTCTTCTATTGAGTGATGACTATAATTAGCCAGAGCACCGATGTCTGGATTGTCCATGTAATCCGCTCTGTTCAGTCTCTGGGATATTTACACGCTCTTATAAGTGAATCAGTCAGCACATCTGCAAATTAATGAGGCATGCTGCACATGATTTCACGGTTTCCTCACAGATGCTGGCAATCCAGAGTGACTTCTAATGAAAATTTGTCATACATGATTATTGAGGAGGGTTTGTCTTGTAAGGCACATAAGTGACATATCTGTGTATACTGCTTCAAAGTGTGAGGCAGGCTGTCAAACTCCGGACGTGTCTTTGTATTATTATGTTTAGTAGTTGAGCTGCTTCAGTGACAATTAATGTTTCACTTTGGTTTACACGCTGTCACTCCACATATGGAGTAGTAATTACATTTCAATCACAGTCTCATTTGCCTGTCATGCCAAGGCCAAGTACTGCAGTGTGAGGTGTGATGTTCTGCGGGGAGTTTCTTTATTTTAAGACTATTAAAAACAGCCGTCTGACAGGTAGGTTTTCCCTGCAGGGCTTGTCAGTTACCCAGCCTAATCACGCTCTCCAGCTGCTGATGCTGCGCCAAAGCCTACAGAAAACAAGTGGTGATTTTTTAAGGCAGGTTTCGCTGACCGTCTGTCCTGCGTTTCCTGCTAAATCAGTGCCTGGTTTTCAAGGCAGAGTGGAGGGAGGCAAAGTTTGGGAGGAGCTGCCGACCACTAGCCAGCAAGATAAAGGCTTGTGCCGAGGCCTGAGCAAATAAACAAGCGCTTGATTATTTCAGGACACACGACTCGGTTAATTCTGAGTGAATTAAGAGTGCCTCAGCTCACAGCGTCGATAAGCCAAACCCCTGTCGCTCTCGGCCCTTGCCTCTGTTTTCTTAACTAATGCCCTCCTCGCTCTCCCCCCTCTGGGCTTGTTTAATCAGTTTAAGATCTGTGTTGGATCTACTCACCATTCAGGAATGAAAATGTCAAAGCAAATTATCTGAATGAGCCAATTCACACATCCCATGTGTGTGTTTGAACCAGATCAGTGTGTTGGATCGCCGTGTATATTTACTGTAAGCTTTTCCTGCTGCTAATCGACTATGCTGTCATTTTATTTGATAGTAACCAAACTTGCAACACGAGCTGACGACACACTGACTCGAACGCTAAGTTGAGAGGGCCAGTTCCTTACTTCACCCACAGTCACTGTAAAAGTCTGTGAATTCACAGCCAGCTTCTACACTTGAAGCCAAACTTTTACTCACTGTCAAAGTGACATTACACTTTATGCATACTTCTGGAAAACAGAGTTTACTTTACGAGATGATACACTGCAGCCATGTCTTTCTTGCACAATATGAAAAATGATTCAAGTACTGACTTCAGCAAACAACAGCTCCTAGAAATAATCCAATTAATCCTCCTTTTTTTGGGCGATCGCCGCTCATTTTGAGTCTCATTCCAAGTGGATGGTTTGCAGATGTTTCCTCACTGAGACTCATCAGGGGACTTCACTGCTCTACCAGGGCTTGGATTTCACCCTTTTGGTTTTTCTCATTGTGAGATGGACCTGAAGGTAGATAAAAGAACGAGTGTTACTGTGTGATTAGAGCTGGAGCAGCTCCTTAATGACCCCCCACCCCCACACACTCCCTCCTCCTCCCAGATCAGTCATCGGTCGTCTGGTCTCTCTGGCCAGCATCACGTAGTGCCCAGACCTCTGGTCCCCATTAGCCCCCCTCTCCCAGCACCACCCCCTTACAGTATCTCTGAGTCCAATGGTTAAAAGACCCAGGTTCCGTTTTGCATTAGTTTTGGCCTGGTATCTGGCTTCAGCAGTGTGTTTGTGGCGCTGCCCTGCAGCACTCTGCGATGATTAAGCGGCACAGTTTCCACTGCTTTGATGCACAAACAAGGTCCCTTGATAGAGAAAACATAGACTGACACATTAACTACTGACCATTTGTGAGATGGTTTTCACTCTGACCTGTAGCGGGAGATACAAATGCAGGTTATTGGATAGTGTGTCTCTATATGTGCTTGTGCAGGGGGTCAATTTGTGTATTTTCCTGTGGGTCTTGGTCTCATGGCCTAAGACAGTGAGTCAGAGGAAATGCCGGGGGAACTGAACGTGTTAGTCAGGTCCTGTTCCTGTTCCTGTTGTTGGTGTTGTCACCATCACCGTCACAAAGTAAGCAAGAACGTGGACGTGATGTCATTACTACTGCACAGGAGCTACATCCGCAACTTGAAAGGATCAGGATCACAGCCTGGGTGGAGACACCATGTTCACACAATCTCTATTTGTCACAGTTTATTGGTCCAAGTGCCCGATTTCATGCTCTTCATGCTCGTGTGCCCAGATAAACATGCCCGATAATTATATCAAAATATATCAAACTCTTGTTTTTTTAAAACTGGAACAGGGAAAGTTGAGAGATTATCTGTTCCCTGGTTGCTCTGTGCCAAATTATGCAAAACAAAATAAAACAAATAAAAACCAGCACAAAACTAACATTTGTTCAGATCACTGGAATTTTTGTGACACAAAAATAAAACTGGAGTTGGACTTGGCAGAACTGAGAGAGTTTATTATACATGTTTGTCTCAAGATGTTTATATGACGACTTTCATTTCAAGTAAAAAATGAGTACAGTCACTGTGTGTGCTTTGCTGCCTCACACCGTGGCACACCTAAATGTTTTCCTCTGATTATCCCCTGGCAGGAGACGAGGTTTTAGCCAAGACAAGTATCTTATCGGCTGCTTTTGACGAGCATGTCTGATTGTTGTTCAAGTGGAAAACCGCTCTGTGTGTGGCATCAAGACCCGGAGATGTTTCAGTTTTTTTCCCTCTGTCTCTGAGTGTCTGTCTTTCCCTTTTATCTCTATCTTAAGATTCAGGTGTTTCACTTGCTATCCAGGAACACATCACCCTGCTGATTGCACTGAATGTTTTCCTGACATAACACTTATTTCATTTCATTGCAGTGCACAATCAAGAATGATGATTTCCAAATTATCATTATTTCTCTCCTGCATGTTGCAACTTAAAGACCATACTTTACTCATCCTGTAATTTCACAGATCATATGAGGGAGCACATGGTAACAATTCATGGTTTATCTGATCTCCAAATGAGAGATGCTACAATTTGTCTCCGACCGCTTTTTTCTGACAAACTTCCAACTGAACAAGTCCGAGCCAGTATTCACAAATGTGCATATTCTAATTGTTGAATTACGTAACAACAGTGTCTGTGATTGTTGTGAGTACTGGCTGTGTCCCCGTTGGTCAAAATACTACAAAGACCAATCAGAGAGCCCTCCGTATCTTTTTCCATCCTTGGAAATCTGCTGAGTGACAGTGGCCATGGCAACAGCCCGGCTCTCCGCGGCTCCCTTGCACCCCTGCTGTGCAGCGTTTGATGGCAGTTAAATGTGTTGTGGAGTAATTGGGTTGTGGACCGGATGAGATATGTCCCCTAAGGTGTGACAGAATGTGAGAAATGGAGCAGGTGGTGGGAGCCCAGAGGCTCTCCCATACCCATCACAACACTCAGCCAACGGTTGTTTCCTCACCAGGTGTAAACCGCTCCGCTCTGTCGTCCTGTCTGTGTGACAGCATGGACTGTGAACACGTCTGGAAAATGAAATAAAGTTATACAGTCGGAGCAGGGTGTGAAAATATACTGCGGCGCAATATATCATGATGCAGAAATGTGCCAATGTACGTTATGGACTTGAACGCAGGTCACACTATCAACTGATGTGTGACCAGGTGTGACATCTAAACTACTTTGTTAGAAGACATTAAACAAAAATGCATAGGGCACAGTTTAGATAAAAACACTGGTGGACATCAGACGTGTGAAATGCTGCCTGAAAAATGAAAACACAAAACTCCACAGATCTGAAATTAGTTTGTGTAGCGATGTTTAAATTGAACCTATAGTTGTCAAGAAGCCTCTATCACAGGGGTGGGCAATCCTGGTCCTCGAGGGCCGCTATCCTGCATGTTTTAGATGTGTCCCTCTTTCAACACCTGATTCAAATGACCAGCTCATCATCAAGCTCTGCAGAAGCCTGTTAACAATCCTGATCATTTGAATCAGGTGCTTTGGAGGAGGGACACATCTAAAACATGCAGGACAACGGCCCTCGAGGACCAGGATTGGACACCCCTGCTCTATCAGGAGGCAGGCTAGGAACAGGGACCCAGATGCAGACACCAAGGCTAGAGCAGGTTTATCAAAAGTTATTTTAATTCAGGCAGAGGTTTCCAAAACGGCAGGCGAAGGCAAAATCCAAAAAACCAGGAAGACACTATGACTATGGCTGTTAAACAAGAAGTTTGAAACAAGGACTGTGAAACTTGAACTAAGGCTGGTACGCGAGCGACGGCTACAAACGAACTGGCACAGGACAAAGAGACACATGAGGTTAAATACACTGGGGTAACGAGGGTCAATGGATCACAGGTGGAGAGGACAATCAGGGAAGGCTGTGGGAGACGGGGCAGACAGGAAACAAAGCTTGCTCAAGAACACACTAAGAACAAGACTTTCAAAATAAAACAGGAAACATGGAACATGAACTATAACAAGACATGAAACACAGAACAAGACAAAGACCAAAATAAACCATTGAACTAGAAAAAGAAACAAGAGTAAAGACTAAAATAAATGCAAGAAATCATAACCATGAACAAAACTAACTAAAATACATGGAATCCTGACAATAGTTCAGACATTTGCACTTGTTTGAGGACATTTTATTCATCGTTGTCCATCACAGTCCTCCTTCAAGTCCCATTGTTTATTAGTCAACACAAGGAGTTCACTTACTTTCAAGGAAGTTCAAACAATATATAATTTTAAACACTTCTATAAATTATTCTCTTAAAACCTGAAAACACACTATCTGCACATTAGTGTATTTGGTGCTTTAAAAAAAGGGTCACCGCTGACCTTTGACCTGTGAGCTGGCTCTGTTGATATCCCTCCACCCTCCCTCCTGTAGTGGGACCACGCCGCAAGTGTTTCATTACTTGTGTGAATCAACGTCACAAATGAGATCACAAGCACCGTTTTCCATGCACTCTATACATCAAACTCCTCCTGTGTCCCCGAGTTGCACATCTGATCCAACTCAATTGACAGAAGTGATCTAGATGAATCTGCACTTCCTGCGGCCTGGCAAGTAAAGAGTGCTGTAACCGAGTAGCATAAGCCTATCAGCTGTGTGCGGAGACGACATCAGTCGCATGCCATGTGAAAGGAACGAGCTGTCACATTACACTTGTACCAACATCCATGAACAGCACCAAGGCCATGCCAAACACGATCAGGTGTCACAGGGGCAGCAGAGGCCGGGCCAGGTGCGTGACATCACTCGGTATCGCAGCCCAGAAGGGTGATGCCATCCGGGCCGCCATGTGGCACAGCGAGAAGTTGGCGAGAAGGAGGGCTGGGCCAAGAACATATTAGTAGTTTCTTTCTGTTTTTTTTTATTCTTGAAGCCTCACAAAACTTTTGATATTAATACTTAACGTGTGGTTTAGCAGCTGTTAGATAAAACTTGAAACTTTTCATGACATGTCAGAGAAAAGCTGTTTTGATTCTTTATTTTGAAGATTTTTTTGCATCTTATTTTGTAAAGTCTTTTAAAATGTGCCTACATCACACAATTAAAATGTTGTTTGTGAGTTATTATAGTCAAAGAAGATCACTGCATGTTAATGAGCTCAAGAGTACTTTAAATTTACTCCTCTTTGAACTGTAATGTTTTCAAAATGTGGACTTGATCTTGAGTAATCCATGTGAATAATCCCCATTACATAGCAGAAGATGTGTTTTGGAGCAGTTTGGATCCTCAGTGAAATGTAAGAGGAGTGTGGTAAGTGTTGTGTGGTGAAGAAAATTTTTTTTTTGCCACTTTGGTAATTCAAAAATGATTAAAATAAAGAAGTGGTCTTGCAGCTTTTATCAAACCTGTGATGCCGCCGTAGCCTGTGCTTGGCTGTAAAGAGTTGACTTGTGTATTAGAGATGGAAACAGCATCTTAAAGGGACACTACCCCCATCAGTGGAAACAATAGATCATCATGCCACATTTTCTTCACACATTCACACTACATGACACATGTGTATACAGCCACACAAAGGCTTTACTTAAGCTTTTGGAGCCATGAACCCAAATTGATAAACAAAAGACTCCCAGTTCCTTCAGTCTGTACCATAAATCTTGAGAGTCCCGAGCGTGAAGGAAGTATGTTTAAATCATCAGTGAAGTGCTGTGGCTCAATCATAGGGAAAATGCCTTTCCATAATACCAGTAAGGATAAACATAACTACCGGACTGAGTGGGATACAATGGTGTGAAATTGTACCCTGGTGCAGGACATCTAGCCGGCATAGCAACAACACAGCGCGGTGTGCCAGTCAAAGGGATTAAGTTGTTTTGAAGCCACAGTTGATTGTACAGCAGATAGTGAGAGGGAGGGAGAGGGCCCATACAGCCAGATAATGGTGTGAGATAGCCTCCCACAAAGCTGCATAGCCAAGGGCTCGGCTATACTGGGAGGCGTGTTTGTATTTGTGTGTGTGTGTGTGTGTGTGTGTACTTTACGCAGAGGAGAGTTTGTGTGCTTACGTATGTGCTTCCATCTGTTTGTATACACATGGTAATCTGAATCAACTGCGAAACTTGAGCAGGCTCGCCCACCACGCGTTTAATTATTCAAGGTGCTTTGGCTGAAAACTCAATCACCTGGAGGTTACGTCCTACCGCCACGCGCCGCCACTTGCCGCCGCCGTTCGAGAGAGAGAGCATGGAGGAGGAGGAGGAGGAGGGTTAAGGAGACCACTGGAAAGGAAAGAAGATACCACACTTGCTCTCTGTGGTATGTTCACCTAAACAGTCTGAATTAATTATCCAAAGATGGTGTATAATACCTAAGGAGCTGTTAGTAAATCTCCAAAGCTGTTGTTGCCGTGTAGAGGAATTATTGCACGCGCTGAGAGACTTGGAGGGGATTACATACTGTAACATCATGTTTTTAATTATTTTCTTTCCTAAATTTCCTCAGAGTTTTTCCTGCAAATTGGTGTGTCCCTGTTGGTTTGAATCAAGACTTGAACTTCCAGTATCCACCCAATCCCCCCCACGGCTCTCCGGCAGCTGCCTTGATTTCATCCACCCTAATTGTGGGCATTTGACCATCTGGTCCTACTCCTATCCCCAAAAATAGAGTCTTTTCCTGTCCAGTCCGAGGTCTCAATTTTATTAACAGCAGTGGTCAAATGGGGCCTGGAAATGAACCCTCTCCCTAAGTATACCATGGGGGCAAAAGGCCTGGCTCTGTAGGGGAAGTCAAGCCATGAAAATAGTGATTTGTAGGTGCTGTAGCAGTGAAAGACGTCTTCACAGGGAGCAGAGTTGCTCTTAAAGCTCCAAATGGCAGGGAATTACTTGGCTCAGTGGAGCCGGATGCTGGAGCTGTTCAACATCCCTGTGCCATCCAGGCCTGTGGGATCATGAAGCCTCATGAGGGCCAAAAAGGCCCAGAGCTACTTATTCTGGTTCCTGCATGCCCGGCCAGCTCCCACCATGGTTTTGATGAAATTTGGTGGTGAACTGTTCCAGGAGAATTAGGCTCAATGTGTGCATTTACTCAACAGTATTATCATAACATTGTCTATGCCTGGCAATTTGTGGTTGTCTCTCTCATTTTTCTTCAGACAGCATCCCAAGGGCACGGACCAGATTTACAGTAATTATAGGTCAATATCCTGTGGTATGATGTCCTATTATTTAATGATTTCATTGAAACAGCGCGTACAACATGATGACATAGTGCTCATGAGAGACACGTCTTAAAAAATATTAAACTGTTTTCTGGCAATAAACTGAACCTCATGTGTTTGAACGGGGCCCCGCAACCCCTGAGGCAGCAACACAAACATCGGTGAGCCTGTGATTATCAGGCCAGCTTAATGAATATTCACACTCAGCAGTCTCACTGTGAAGCTGAGATAGCAGCTGGGGCCCCGGGGCCTGGGGCCCAGACACCCTACCACCATTCAACTGGATGAGGAGATCACCGCTACAGCCAAGCTTTCCAACTGTTGCCAGAACGTGACTGGGTGGACATGATGGAGACAGACTACACAGTTTGGGGTAATTAGGCAAGAAAAAAAAAAGTCCCAGTAGAGACAAACTGTAGACTCAGAGGAAGGTAGACAGCAACAGATCTGTGTGATGTTAGAAATTATGTACTTTATGATGCCATTTAAATTTATTTTACAAGTCTGTCTTTATGTCCCATTTGAGTGATATGTCCTATTAAACACTCTCAAGCTCTCAACACATAGTCCAGCTGTACTGATGCCACAGACTGAGCACTGTGGTCCTAATTCAGCAAGATTAAAAATTCATTAAGATGTGTAAGATACCTTATTATTTTCTATCTTTTTCTTTCTTTCATTTCATGTATTTTATTATATCTATGCTGTCTTTAGTCTCTTATTGTTTTATTTTTATTGTCTTTCTTCTGCTAATGCTGCAATGAGGTGAGATTATTTTTACAAGCCCTACAGTGTTATTCTTTTCTTTGCTTGTATAAATTGTTTGTGTAATTGTTTGATTTGTTGTTGTTGTTGCTAATAAAAAACTGTGTTCAGAAGTACACATGGACAGACAGAAAAACACAGGCAAAAATCTAAGACATATATAACATGTATTAATATGTAATAGATGACAACAAAAATCCACAGGACATTAATTATCAAAGAAATTTACCAAAACATGAAAGAGAAACATGCATACAAATATAATGACATATGAATCAATACCAGTTACTGTAGAGGAATGTTGTAATGAAGAAATTAGATTTTCTCCTTTAGCAGATACAATGAGCCGTTTAGCCTTTGGCTCTGTCTGCACATTTCTTGTGACTCAATCAATAAAATCTTGTGTTGTCATTTTGTTTGTGTGTGTTGTATGTTTCAGTTTCACATTGTGCAACCAAACTAACAGATGTTCACTTTTGTTATTCTCAGTGAGGCTACATTCAATTTTATGGAGCACGGAGCTTGGACATTGATATAATAAAAGTTCTGGAAAGTCACATTATTTTTTAAAAACACAGAATAACACTGAAGCTTTGTTGTAAAAGTTAACTGAGGTATAACAGAAAAACACCATAAAGCACAAATATAAAACCTTATGTGTCTCATTTCTATTATTTTATTGTTGGTGACTGTTGACAGCTGCCAGGTCTTTAACCATCATAATAAAAAAAAAAATGGCACAACTGAACCAACTGCTGTGATCTTTTACCTGGAAAAACAGGCAGGTGTGTTTTAAGTGCACAATCAAGTCATAAAACAGCTGTTTCTACTGATCCCTGCTTCTCATGATGGACTGATGGAGAAGTTAGTTCTCCATTAAACACTGACCGTCCATATGCTCTTTTAAAACAGTATCACTGTTTGTGTACATTCTCTTGATCAGGTCTTTATAATAAGGTTAATAAAGTATATCGAGGAGGTCGTCTGTTCTTTGTTTGGTGGATAAATTGATTCATTCGTATTTTATTGGCGACCATCAGATTTGTAAATTACTTCTGTGCATACTAGTTACTCTAAGTTATGATTTCATTTCCCCCTTTGGTGCTTGAAAAGTAAGTTACAACCTTATTTGTGAAATACCGTGTTGAACCCTTAAAATGGTTCAGCGGTTACAACCATCACTCCACAGAGAGGCTTGAGGCTTTAAGACGGTGACTGTGTGTGTCTGGTGATCTGTCCAAGTGTCTCCTGCTCTGAGACACTGAACAGGATTTATACTGATCATCAATTTCCAAGACCTGTGGTGTTTTCTGTGAGTGATTCAATTGTGAACCAAACGTTCGACTGGAGCTTTTTTTTTTTTTTTGAGATATTTTCTTGCTGTTGTTGTGACACCTTTGTGTTTATCACTGCAGCTAAAGCGCCTCCCTTCTGAATCTAATAATGCAGTTCTCTGCCCAAAACAAAGCAGTAAATATTCCTTTTGTTGTTTGCTCCCTGAGAAGAGGAAGAGGCTTTGATCATTCTTCCTGGAGCTCATGGTGTACCTAGTCACACAGAATCACTGTTTTTTCCTCACTGACAAAGATTTAAAGGTAACATACAGTAAATCAGCTGGAAAAACAACTCCGGTGTCCCACTTTTCATGTCCGATGGATGTCTTGATTTTAAAGCGACAAAAACAGGTTCAGCTGGTGTCCCACTTTTCATGTCTTATGGATGTCTTGATTTTAAAGCGACAAAAACAGGTTCAGCTGGAATAATGAATGTTTCATTATTCCATTAATATGCATGTTTGAGATGACCCACAGTCCACTCCATAGACCCCCGCAACGGGTCAAATAACAGTTGAAATAACCAGGTCGCCAGGTCATACAGTGCAGGCTGTAATGAACAGCCCCAAGGATGCTTGTGTAAAAGTCCGATCCAATTACACACTGTATAGTAATTCAGCAAACATACACACACATGTGCACAAACACTTGCAGACAAACAAGGCCCCATCCCAGAGGAGCAGTAGAGGATCAGAGAGCAGAGACAAGAGGATATCCATTAGGAAGTCTCTGTAATTGGGGTGGAGTGGTGGTGGTGGTGGTGGTGGTGGTGGGGGGGGGGTTAAAGACTCACGCAGAGCAGCGAGGCAGAAAACACAAGTTTTAAAACTAAATTAGAGCCTCGCATTTAAGGCTGACACATGAAACGTATCCCACATCTCCAGACCCGTCTCCTAACGATAACACAGATGTCTGCCGTTTTATTCCTCCTCGCACAACTGGGGCTCATCTGTAATAAAGAGAGACGTGTGAGAGTGACGGCACGTAAACTGACTCATCTTGAGCTGTCGTGTTATCCAGCTCAGCTGTCACAAGTCTGGTTTTTATACGTCTTGGATTTCTGCTGCTGTACTGGATTCAAATACAAACTGACTCCTTTATAGCTTTGAAGAGCAACGCAGATTTTATTTCTGCCAAACCACACCTCTGTCGTTGGATGGAGCTCATGTGTGTTAGCCATTAGCGATGCACTGGGGAGTCCGGCAGGGGTTGGAGGTTTTGTTAGTGCCAGGTCATGGCATGGTATTTCCAGCTGAGCGTAGGTGGCACGCTCTTTCCTTTCTCTTTTTATTTGTCTTTTTCCATCACTGCTCATTTTATTTCCTCCTTTTTGTTCATCCTCTATCAATTCATATCTCTTTGTCCGTTTAACTCTGGCAATCATTACTCTCTTTCCCCGTTTTCTTTATCGCTCCCCTGTCCTCTCTCCATCCATCCATCCTCCCTGCTGTTTGACAGGGCGTGTGTGTTGTTTTTATCCCGGTGACATCGGGTCTCTTCCCAGGGCACGTCCCGGGAACAGCGAGCGCGGCCTGATGGCTCCCCTGGGCCCTGGCCCTTTGTGAACCTCCATGTTCCCTCTGTAAATTACAACCTGTCCAGTGCACGCACAACACTCGTGGGCATACACACACACACACACACACTCACCCAGCCATGCGCATATACTCTAGTTGTGTAGCACATTGTTGTTTAGTAGTGTATGCAGTCCAGCAGTGCTAGATCACTACACTGTATGTACAGGCTCTCATATGAGTGGAGGTCAACTACGTTTTTGCAGGAGTGGGTGGGCTGTGTATCTGCACACACACACACACACACACACACGTACACGCAGTGCATGTTTATTCAGGTATATCCTTCCTGACTTTGCCAGTAAACCTGTTGTAGTCATGTGGTTATGACCCAGCTTTTATGTGTCAGGAAGAAACGAGGCAGCAAAAAGAAAGAGAGACTAAAGCAAACTAATGAAAAAAAAATAATTCATCACTTCCTTCGTGGATGTTTGTTTGTGTCGTCCTGTGAGAGTCCAGGATAAATTTAAGTGTCTGAGAGAATGAAAATAAAAACCAAGAGTCAGGTCGCTGAAACAAAAGAGAAAGCAATCTTCATGACGTTGGTGGGAGACAAATCGAAAGCGAGATTGTTTGTCTGAAGAAAGATAGACAGGCTGATGGACTGATAGAGAGGTTGCCACAGGCTCTGAGATAGCAACGCTGTAATTAATAGGTTGTAAAATCAGACACGGTGTCACAAACACATGCACTTAGCGACGCCGAACCATTAGAGATAAACACAGCCACTCTGTAGTGAATGTCCTCCTCCATGATTTCATGCAGGTGAGAGTATTACATCTCCACAGGCTTCAACACAGAGGAACCAGCACAGATGTAAATAAAACCTCTGCACAGCTCACACCTTAGTGAATCTTCTGAGTCTGCTGCTGGTTGTTACCTAACGGACACGTTACATAATGTTTTTTTATCTGGAACAACAATCATGATGATGGATCGGTTGTTCACACAGTATATACTCTCCATTAGCCCACATTCAAATCTGTGCTAATAAGCAAACACACAAGACGCACACAAGTAGGCGGGACAGCCGGCCTGCAGTTTATCTGTGCTGCTGTCAGACTATTTTACGCCTGTACTTTGACCCTTGGCAGCTTTACTACCGCTCTGTAAATACACATGTATAGTCTACAACCTGCACTTCACTACAAACATATTTTGCTCCTCTCACCACAAGTAACCCCTGAGCTGCACAGAGCACTTCACAATTTCACTTTATCTTTTTTTCCTCATTGTTTCCAGCCTCATTTCTAAAGCTGAATCACATTTTTTTTTTATGATTTATGAGTGTGCTGCAAAAGCCTTCTTTACTATCTCATTTCCACTCTTGTCATTTACAGTTACAGTAAAGATTTTTACTCCTGAGCACTGCAGCAGCAGGGGATACAGATACTCACTTCCTGATGCTGGGTCAGCATTCGACTCGTCCTCAGAATTGCTTCTCTGTATCAAATCAGTTGTTTGTTTCCTCAAAGAGATGACAAAGTGTCAGACTGGGCTCCTCCTCTGAGCTGTGGAGATCCTCACTGGTAAATCCTCGGACCTGTTTCATTCCCGTTTACTGTGCATGCTACATCATCTATCAGACTGTGCTGATGATCTTCAGCACTAAATCTGCCAACTTCGCATTCTTGTTTGAAGAAACTTAGAAACTGTAAAGCTCAAGTTTTATTATTTGCCTCAATAATAGTCCTTCAGGATGTAGATTTCCTGGTTTGATTTCCAGAAACCTGCACTCAACAAAAATATAAATGCAATACAGACAGGTTTGCTCTGATCGGTAGTTGGTATGTCCACCAGACATCCTTCAGACCCACAGTTTACCCACAGTTGGACGTGTTGCTGTCCTGAAGCTGTCTTATTGGTGCAGAAAGTGGCTATACTGGACTTGTGCTACTGTGGTTAACATCTGTCTTCGAGCATGAGGGCGATTCGCAGTGTTGCCTCATCTCTTCCAAATGACGTCTCAAGATGTCAGATAGTGGAGGGATGAACGTTGAGTCACTTTGTTGGACAGTCTAAGATGCTGCATATGAATTCCCTGCTCGCATCATCTGAGGCATCTTCAAGTTTGACCTAGTCATCACTTTTGGGGCAGACTTCACACTCCAGGCAGGGTCCATGTCATGGTCACGCTTCATTGCAGTCGAATGGATTCAAGGAATTTATGTTTGATGTGAAATGACTATCGACTGAAATGAAAATGTATGAAGCTAAATAAATGCTGACGTGTAATTTTTGCATGCTATGTTTTTGTTGAGCATACTCATCATTTCAAGGAGTTGAAGTTGATGTATTATTGTGACAGCAATGTGAAAGGCTTTACAGAGCTCTTAACTTCACATCACCACCTCAAAAAGCCTGTTAAACTGCACCTGAATATAATACCTGCAGACAGGACAGGAAGCTGCCGGAGAGACAGAGGAAACTACACAGCACACAGAGTGAATACTGGACCTACGTTTGACCAGAAACATGACTCTATGATTACTCATGTACACAGAGAAACAGTTATTTTAGGCTGAAGTTGGTAGTTTTCAGTGAAAAACCTTCCCAAACCACATCTCCTGTGATGTTTCAAACAGCTTGAACAGGTCCCTTCACACAACACATGGTTTCTCTGGTGCAAGCCAAGAAACACGCAGCACGTCTGCACTTCATAATTTCACTGCACAGTTTTCTTTTTTTTTTTTTTGCTCCACATTCCTTTCAAAGTTATGATTGAATTCAAAAGCCTTCACCCTGCATGAGTTACACAGCTTGGCTCCATCATATATATCGACACGTTTCCTCTCAGGTCTACCATCAAAAACTGAGACAAGGAAACTCTGTTGAATATTTTAAATCTCATCTTAAAGCTTATTTATTCTTGAAGGGATTTTTTTCTTTCTTTATATTTTTTTATTTCCTGCCATGTTTCTGTTTAAACTAAAAAAAAGCTAATTTCCTTGTGGCACTGTCAAACTTTCAATAACAAATTCATTTTTGGTGAAATCAGCCACACTTTGCATGTTGAAAAGGCCATTTCTGAATCTTTTCATCAGTTTGTCCTTTCAGTCTCGTGTTTTTCCTCCCCTCAGCCCGCCAACCTTACACACACTGACACTTGTGCGCGCCTTAATGATGACACTTGATAGGGAGCTGCGTGTCTACACTGTTTTTCCTCTGCGCCGCTTCATAGGTAGATCTTAAAGGTGTGTGATTTTTAACATTCATAACAGTGAAACAGCCCATTATTTGGTGTGTTTGTGTGAGGCTGAAAGAGGGGGTTTGAAGGAGTGATGGCGGGGGTCGAAGGAGGAAAATGATCCTGCACTAATCTACCTCTTCTTTCACCTCCCGCCTTTATTTTCATTCAGCCGCCGCTCTTTTTTTCCCCTCGCTCCTTTTATGCATCTCCCGCTCATACCACACATACTGGTGTCCATTTCTTTCCGCTACTTCCTCCACCTCTTTCTTTCTTTCCTTCACTTTTTCCTGCATTTCTGTTGATTCGCTCCACCTTTCAGATCCCCTCTGAAAACTATCTGACATATTGTGTTGTTTCAAAAGTGGCGGAAACACAATGACATGAACAGTGTTACCAGCCCTGCTGCTTCTTGTGTTTGAATATCACAGCTGTCACATGAAAAACAAAAAACTCAATGTACTTCTAGCCTATATAATAATATTTCAAAGGTTAGGTTTAAACTGAAGCCATGATGTGAACCTTGAAATGGAAATGCCGAAAAGGAAGTGGAGTTGTCAGGTTGAAACCACTGATTGCAAGTTTTTCTTCTTTACTCGTCTTTTCCTTTCAGCATCTTTGTCATGCCATTCTCCTTTCCCATAATGCCGATGTCAAAACATATTTTTGACATATCTCAGTGTTTCCATAGTAACGGATTGTAGCGCTTGAGGATAGCTGACTTGGAAAAAAAGCATACAATTGCACATTAGAGCATCTTCTTGTTCTCTTTAATGTCTTTCTACTGTGCACTCTGTTCTCACACCTATCTATCTATCTATCTATCTATCTATCTATCTATCTATCTATCTGTTTATCTGTCTATCCATCATCTATCTATCTATCTATCTATCTATCTATCTATCTATCTATCTATCTGTTTATCTGTCTATCCATCATCTATCTATCTATCTATCTATCTATCTATCTATCTATCTATCTATCTATCTATCTATCTGTTTATCTGTCTATCCATCATCTATCTATCTATCTATCTATCTATCTATCTATCTATCTATCTATCTATCTATCTATCTGTTTATCTGTCTATCCATCATCTATCTATCTATCTATCTATCTATCTATCTATCTATCTGTTTATCTGTCTATCCATCATCTATCTATCTATCTATCTATCTATCTATCTATCTATCTATCTATCTATTTATCTGTCTATCCATCATCTATCTATCTATCTATCTATCTATCTATCTGTTTATCTGTCTATCCATCATCTATCTATCTATCTATCTATCTATCTATCTATCTGTTTATCTGTCTATCCATCATCTATCTATCTATCTATCTATCTATCTATCTATCTATCTATCTATCTATCTGTCTATCTGTCTATCCATCCATCTATCTATTCGTCAATCCATCGTCTATCTATCTATCTATCTATCTGTCTATCTGTCAATCCATCGTCTATCTATCTATCTGTTTATCTATCTATCTATCTATCTATCTATCTATCTATCTATCTATCCGTCAATCCATCGTCTATCTATCTATCTATCTATCTATCTATCTATCTATCTATCTATCTATCTATCTATCTGTCTATCCATCATCTATCTATCTATCTATCTATCTATCTATCTATCTATCTATCTGTTTATCTGTCTATCCATCATCTATCTATCTATCTATCTATCTATCTATCTATCTATCTATCTATCTATCTGTTTATC
>OOFC01048725.1:34962-51368 GCA_900323345.1 Pseudochromis fuscus
CCGAACAGTCGACCAACAAAGTATTATGCAGTATTATTTTTAAATGCATGTAGTTTTGAATATTTAAGTATTTTTAAAGGTAAGTACTTTAGTACTTTAACTTGAGTAACATTTTGACCAATAACTTTTATTTGTAGTTGAGTAAGACTTGACCATGAGTATCAGTACTTTGACTCAGGTGCTGAAGTTGAGTACTTTGTCCACCACTGCTGAACATACAACCTCACCGGACTAGCTAAATAGTTGATTTGGCTACTGATTCTTCCCAAAAACAAAATACAGCCTATGACTTTTATAACTGAATGGCTAGATGTTAGCTTGCTGAACATTTGCAAACCAGAAAGAAAGAATACAGACTAAGAAGCATTTACAGTGCAAACAAGTAAATATGAGCAGACAACAACATTTTATAATTCAAATTAAATAATATTTAATTACTGTACAGCACTGATTTTTTCATGCTCGGAGGTGATGTGGTTTCAGCCAAAGAGAATAAACTAAACTGAAATAGTGACGGGCTGGAGCTACACTATTTAAGTGATGATTAAAGACTGTTGCAGCTTTAGATGATGCAGTCTTCACACAAGGTGAGATACTCCCCCCCACACATACACAGACTCTGCCATATTGTCCATTATTCTGAGGGAGTGAGGAGTAATCATCTCTAAAATTGTTGTTTGCGGCATATGTTGCCAAATAATAACCCATCCAATAAAGCCATCTCGTCTCTCCTCTCTTTGCAGTCAACAACCTGCTCAAATGCCGTTTATAGTGACAACAGATTATAGTGGACTTAGTGGATGAGCGGCTGAGACATCAATTGAAGACTCAATTAAGTCTGCAGCTTATAGCGGCTTCTGAGCGCGGCGGCTTTTCCACCAGTAGGAAGCAAGTGGACATTAGATACTGTTTTGCTTCTTTGAGAGCTTTTGATGGTAGGCTTTTAACCAACAGCCACCCACTGTGTTGTTGTTTTTTTCTGAATTCTTTGACTGATTCAAGCAAAAACCGTGATGCTGCAAATATGAACGCCTAATCCTTTAAGCACACTAATGTTTGTGAATGTTGCTGCTTTTAGTTTCCTGCGTGTTTAGATATTCAAATTATTGTTTCTAACTGAAATGATGGTGTTTTCAAACAATGAAGCATCTTAACTTCACTGTTTGCCTTTTTAAAATTCACAAAGGCTTCATTTAATCATCATTGCTGGAAAGCACTGCAGACTAACGCTGGTAATTTAGTCTCCAGCTCACCTTTCGTTGACACTCTCATGGCTCACAAGCAGCTTATGCTATTTACTGTGGAGAGTTTCATCAAACTAAGTTCATTTCCAGAATCAGCATATGAGCTGCAATGAAGATAAATAGATTACTTATTGCAAATTAGCATAGAAAGGCTTCTTTATGCTAAGTCGGAAATAACATTACAGCGTACCTATTGGTAATTACAACGGATAAAGAACTGCATTGTGTGAGCTTGTGTAAGAAGCATGACCTCACTGACCCACATGATGTACGCAGCGTGGTTATTCGTGATGAAGATGATGCAAATTAATGTGAGCGTTTATGGCAGAAGTTTTTCTGCACATGGTTTGTGGATGCAACACACACACTACTTCATGCTCCGACTGTTATTATATCAGATAACAACCCATTATGCTGTTCATCTTTGTCTTTTAATTATGCAGCACAGCTATAAGATTCATGTGAGAGCAAAAAGGCAACAGGCCCACTTAAACTCCCACAACAAATATTTGCTCGACTAATAGGAATCGTCTCAGAGGGGTCGACCGACGCCGAGTGTGTCAATATTTTGTTGCAATCTGCCAGCAAAGCTTTATTGTATTTTCTGGGAGTTATAGACATATTTGTGGATCGGTGACTGTCACAGTGATGAATACCTCATACTAAAATCTTTGGACTGCAGTTGAGGTGCGTGTGGAGGCAGAGGTAGGAACTTTATCTTTTCTGGTTTTGTGCAGTGGAAGGAACACGAGTTGCCCTGAGCAAATAGCGAGTTATTTTCAGTCACAGAAGATGAACACAAAAGATCAATAACACCAGAGAACTACGTTGTTCAGGATTTTGGAAGTGGGGATGAAAGACAGTGTACAGCTAAAAATTCCTGCATTGTAGAGCAATGTGGAGGGTGTACTTGAGAAACTTTCACCACACCGGGGATTGTTGGGCTGCTATTGTTGTCTGTCTTCTAATTGCTAAATGAAAAATTGAACAGGCTCGCTATCAAAACACTGAAGCTTAGCGACATGTACTGTGTTGGTGTTTGTTCCAGGTGATGAAACTGCGAAAGCTAGCTCAGCAGATTGCAAACTGTCGCCAGTGTCTGGAGCGCTCCAGTGCCCTCATCACACAGGCTGAACAGAGCCTGAAGGAGAACGACCACGCCCGCTTTCTACAGACCGCCAGGAATGTAGCAGAAAGGTGGGTGATGGATAGATATATACACCTGTACACACTCAGTGGGTAGAAAAAGTAGTACACCTGTACATATCCATCCACAGTTAACTAACACTATCAGCCTTTTTTGAAACTACACATATTCAACCTCTGTATTGAATTATAAGATAAGATATTACTTTTTTTATCCCACACCAGAGAAATTCTTTTGTCACAGCAGCAAAAAAAACAAAAAAAAAAGTACAGAGCACAAAAATGAGTTGAGAGAAAAATGAGAAAATAACTTCAGAATAAGAGCATAAAAAATACAGAAATATATAATGACAAGCGTAGGGATAAGAATTTAACAAAAATATACACTAATACACAGATGTAGAATAAAAGTATAGAAATAAGGATTCAGTAAGAAGTATTCACAAGATAGATAGATAGATAGATAGATGTCAAGACTAAAATATTGAGCTAGCGATATCTCTCTGTCCATACTTGTAGTTACAGTAGCATGAACAAATGTTATCCATTGAAAATAGGCAAAAGAAAACTTTACACTGGTCCACTTTTGTGCATCGTTACATCATCTTACAGCAGGCTGAAAAAGCCAAACTATAATATCATTATTATGAAGTGTCTGACAATATGACCTGTTTGACTTTTTGAGTTAAATCAAAGCTTATGCCCTACATGAGTAACTTCTATTTGAAATGTACCTCTTTGAAATCCAGTTGAAGGGCTGCTGGTGAAATCAGCGTTGTATCAAACGTCTGCAGCTCCTGCGATCAATGTCAGGCCTCCGTTCAAAATCATCCATCATTCAAGGGCCAGCTCTGCAGTTTTCCCTCCCCACCTTTGTACTCCAGTAATACTCTCGCTCCTTCCTCCAGCCGCAGGCCGGTAGTTTTTTCTGCTCTGTCTCTTTTACAGACAAAGACCTTTGCAAAGTCTGCAGCTAGCGTAGCATCTTTTATTTGGCACCAGCTTCACTTTTTTTTTTTTTTTTTTTTTCAGTACCTGGCCGAGCACTTTATTGACCGACTGGTTTCTCTTGACTGAGGAACAAAAGTCTTAAAGACCAGCAGTGCTCTGTGCTCTGCTCTGCACCGCTGTGTAACCCTGCCAGCTCTGTGGTTCAGGCTGGCTCCTGCCACAGACAGCTTTACTGATGCTCAAAGCAGAAGTAGGCACAAGTTTCCACAAAGCTGTGTAGACTGTGGAGGAAAGTGTGTCAGTGTGCGTCTGTGTTTTGACAACACCAGGGAAGACAGACTATATGGGGCAGGGAGCAGACACCTTGTTCGAGGCTATAAAACTGTCTATTTGTCTTCTCTTACACTCTACTGTTCTGTATTTTGTCTTTTCCTGTGCGTCCCACCTCTCCCCCCTGGTCCCTGGTCACCTCACTTCCTTCCCGTCTCTCCTCGTGTTCTCCCACCTCTCCGTCACCTCTCGTCTTCTCTCACTCTGTCCGCTTTTCATCCATCATCTCACCTGACCTCTTGTCCCTTCCTCACTTCCTCACATCTCTCTACCCTTCTGCTGACATTTCCCTCGCTCACCCCCTCCCCCGGTCTTGACTGCTCTAAAGGGTTGCCATGGCGACGGCCTCCTCCCAGGTACTCATTCCCGATGTCAACTTGAATGAGGCCTTTGACAACTTTGCTCTGGACTTCTCCCGAGAGAAGAAGATCCTGGAGGGACTAGATTACCTAACAGGTAACAGCCCTGCATCCGTCTGTCCTGCAGTAGATGGGATTATTCACTGTACATCGTCTGTTCTCTTCTATTGCTTTTATTTCTATGCATTTTTATTGGATTTCATTATCATGTGTTTTGTTAAGCATAATGTTTTCCTTTTTCTTTTTTATTATGTTTTTTGTTCTCTATTTTATTCATGTAAACCACTTTAAATGCAGAGCGTTTTATGCATGAATTGTGGTATACAAATGAAATTGTTATTACCATACAAAATATTATTATTGCTCTTGTAGCTATAATGTTTTACACGAAAAAAAAGCCTCTCAGTCCATGAAATTATCAGCACCTACGACGTAGTAAACTCTTTTGGAAACCTTATGGACATACAAGGTTTTCTTTATAAATGTATATTCTAAAGAACATAAAGTATTGTTTTTATATCATAGTTCTTAGATACATACACCAGCCACAGTAACTCTTCTTTGCTGTATTTAATAATGGCCATCATGCAACAACTGAGGTGATTCGTTATCTTAAAGGAAACAAAATGACCTTAATTATTTGTATTTTATGTTCTCATATTATTGTTTCCTCTGCACGTAGCTCCCAACCCGCCCTCCATAAGAGACGAGTTGTGCACCGCCTCCCATGACACCATCACCGTTCACTGGACATCCGAGGATGAATTCAGCGTCACCTCCTATGAGCTGCAGTACACCATCTACACCGGCCAGACAAATTTCATCAGTGAGTAAAGTACACACACACACACACACACACAGCCAGGGACAATTACTTTTTTTTGGCCAAGGTTTGGCCAAAAGGGGATCAAACACTGCTGATCTCCATTTAAATATCTTAAAATTTTAA
The DNA here is from genome assembly GCA_900323345.1 of Pseudochromis fuscus. Taxonomy (NCBI): domain Eukaryota; kingdom Metazoa; phylum Chordata; class Actinopteri; family Pseudochromidae; genus Pseudochromis; species Pseudochromis fuscus. The sequence continues at coordinate 39,942 of OOFC01048725.1, forward strand.
TATGATGAACAATTAACGACCTGACTGACATCAAAATGTTTGGTTTTTTTGATGTGGTTACAAAGAAATTAGTTCCACTCTTTCAAAGCAGCACAGCCATGTGGTAGCCACACAGCTGCCAACAGAAACCACCCAGTATCAGGAGCAGTAATACACAAGTCAGACTTTTTTCTGTTGCTCACATTTAGACCAGGGGTCACCAACATTTACTATCAAAAGACTTATTTTTGGCAAAAAGAAAAAAAACAATCTGCTTGGACCAGGAAGACATTTTTCCAGGTGACACCTAAAACTGATCATCATTAATATGTTTTTGTCAGAGTGGTCCCAGCAGCAGGATCAGCACCTGGACAGCTCCAGAGATTTGATCACGTGACATGTGGCTACGCTGCACTGGACTATTTAGGATTGACTCTGATAACGTGTCATTTTGATTACCATGGTACTCCACTCACAACATGTTTGGAGTCCTCCACCTGTTTTGTAAATGAGAAAAATAAAAATGTTGAATGTAATGTTAAAATAAATGTTTGTATTTGGTGCATGTGGATCTATCTGAATCACTAGGCATATACCAATGATGACCATCTTTAAGTTTTAATGTTAAAAATAATAGTATTTACTGTACAAGATAAGGTACAAGTACTGGGAAGGGTTAAAGAGCCACGTGTGTCTCTGGAGCCACAGGTTGATTTATACCCAATACCTACAGGGTATCTTTGTGGTATCAGCACAGGTTGCAACAAACTTTGTCAAGTGTGAAGTGAACAAACTAATTTACAACTGGCTACCTTTTACTTATAAATGCACAATACAGTATACACATGTACACAAATACAGTAGAGGGCACTTTTGTTAGTGGTAGTCATTATAATACACAAAATCCCCCATCGTATTTGATCCATATTGTGTGTGCCCCACACTACAGCACAGAGAAACACACCAATCTTCCTGACCCCTCTGCATGAGAATACTTTCACTTCTCTTCAGGCTTGTTTTCATATTTTTAATATTTTATACAAACTCTAACCTAGATTTTTTTTTTTGTCCAGTTTCAGCCTTTGTTGTTCTCCATGCTTGTATTTATGGAGAGATAGAGCTGAGTTATCAAGACTACTCATTATAAAAATAGGACATACAGTGCATACTGTAACACAAGGAGATGCTTCACATAGATTCATGGGTTGGTTGATTTTTGTCTAAGCAGTGGGAACAGTCTGCAGGCTCAATACAAAAAGAGAAAACTCAGGCTTGGTTTAAGAGCTGTAATAATACCTTGGATTATATTTGATTTGTCTTGCAAGAATTTTTTAATCTGACTAAACTGTGATGAAGTGTTTCATTTGCTTTGCTTAATACATATGTAATTAGTTCAGGTGTACTCGGATCAGTAGTTTTTTGATGATAGGGATCTTTTTCAGAGCAGGTTTCAGATCAAAGCTCAGAGCAAATAGTTTTCCTCAATAGATCTTTGTCGCTTACATTTAAACATATTCTCCATCTTTTCTATGTTTTCTTTGTCACAAGTCTCAATCCTATTCTTTACAATAACTGGTTGACATGTTGACAGTGTGCAGCTTTTTTTGAAAGCTCTAAACAAGCTTAAATAACACAGGATTGTATGCATTTATTAACAATCCAGCATCCATTAGCTTATCAACCGTGCAGCTGATTGTCATGTACAAATGAAGGGAAACAAAGGCCAGTGTGGAGGAGACAAACAGAACGGGTGAAAATCAGACTGGATAATAGGTGCACAGGGGAGGTGAAAAGTAGCACTTACTGATATGAGGAGGATGTGATTAATGTACATAATCGTCTGCATTCAGACGTGTACCCACACACACACACACAGACGCACACACACCTGTGCCTCTGTACTTGTTTCATCCCCCCTTTAATCGTTTCATCATCTCCTCTTCTCTCCTCGCTGTGTAGCCTGACATTTCTCCATCTAACCATGCAACTCAAGTGCCCCAGCCATTTGAAACATCAGGATAGATTTCAGCTATGATAGACTGAGTGACTCAGATATTCAGCAGTGTGCTGCCACAGAGTCCTCAGAGATTCATAGGAGAAACTGAGAAAGAGAGAAACCCATTTAGCCTGCCATGCCACTTGAGTTTTCACCATAGTATTTTTCTCCAACTTTCCAAGTGGCTAAATGCTCCCACTTGAGTACCATCCTGTCTCTCTCTTCTTTTCTCGCCTGGCCACATCCTTAGCCTCGGCCCTCCCATGAGGAGGAGAAGTGGGGTTGTGGGGTCCTGTGAACCCAGCCTGTGCAGGATCATCCAAGCAAAACAGCAGAAAATAGAATCAGCAAGTGAAACCAAATACCATGGAGAAATGTACGCAGTGTCAAAAAGCCAAAAAAAAAAAAAACGACTACAAGTAAAGACATCTTTTCGTGTGCAGCTGCAAACTGTTGCCTCTTGGAAAGTGCACTGTGCAGTGTTGTTGATCAGTTTGTTTATCTGCCAGCTGACATCCTGGATTATCCACTTATCCATTCACTTCTTCATAAATCATGTTGATTTCAAACATGATGTCACACGTCGCTGTATGTGTTGTCTGTGGGATTTCCATGTTGTTCAGTGTTGATTTATTGTCTTTCCATGTGTTTTACACACTCCCTGGTTATTAACTGCTGCATCCTGACAGTTTCAACATGAACACTAAGAGGTAATGATATCCCATAAATGATCTGTCAATTTTTATTGATTCAAACTTAATTTAGTGCTCAAATCGATTAAGGAGTCACTTTTTTTACATAATATATCTATGCTCTTTAATTGTCTTGACATATATACATTGAACATACAGTCATTTTAAAGTGTTTGTTGTTCACAATGACATATTGATAACTAGGATCCAGGGATAAACTACACCCAGCCAAGAAATAACTCATCCAATAGCCTTTAGTATCTTGTCTTTACACTTGTCCAGATTGATCCATTTATTTCAGGGTGGGGGGTGAATTAGTGTTCGGACTAAGCCAGGCTAGTTGTTTGCTAAACTATTCTTTAGTAAAGGAGAATAATGTAATGTTTTTACTTGTTTACGGACAAATTCGGCGTTCGTGTTGTTTAGAAAAATTAGCCAAATAACCTCACATCTTCTATGCACATCAGCCTGTCTCCATTGCTAAGCTCAAATATTTTTTTGCTAAATCTGTGTGGACAAACAGAGCCCTGTATCCCTGCTTCCACCTCCACATGACATCAACCACTTTTCCACTGTTTCCTGCCAATTTTTACTGGTATTTTCTGGGAGGCATACACGTTAATCACACTGCTGCTGTCTCCTCCTGCCACCTGTCTTTCATGTGCACACTCACAAACACTGGCCTGTGGTGAAATATTAATATGATTATCACAGGTTAAAAAAAAAAAAAAAATCAGACTGGCAGTGGGCGTCGGGGCAGCCCGGAGGTCGGTGCAATCTCTCTTTATGTGCATCTCGATGGGGAATCTGTTACAGCATCAGCAGGATCAATCTTTGAGGTGATGCTGGACGAAATGATAATGAGATTTCACTCATTGCAGAAAACCATTCAGACAGCATTAAAGTGTGAAGTTACTGTTAGTTGCAGGTGAGCTGCACAGCTGCTCGCACATACACACACACACGCACACACACACACACATACACACACACACAGAGACAGTCTGTTCCTCCATATGATATGACTAGAGTAACACTTAAACGCGCATGCAGTGTCACCATTAACTCCAGATTGCATCATCAAAGACAAACCCCCTTCTGTACACAAGATACTTTGTGTGGCTGTTGCCTTCTCAGCTGTCCTCTTGTGAGTCTGAGACAGACACACACACACACACACACACACAGACTGTAAATACACACATGCTTGATGTCTAGATGCGAGACACAACAAGCTGATCTATTTCCTCTCTGTTTCCCTTTTCTTGCTCTTTTTGCAATGGCACATCCCTGACTCCTCCACCATACTTTGAAGTCACAATGCTCTCCAAAGTAGCACAGCTAGTGTCAGAAAGCTCCATTTTTCAGTGGCAAGAGGAAGCACCAGCATATTACTGTGTACTGACCTAATTTGATTTAGCAAAAAATGGAGAGGTGCTATGGAGATCAAAAGCTTTTAAAATGGAAAGCAGCATGAAGTCCTTCTCCCTCGTCTTTCCCCTGTATCTCATTTTGAAAGCCTACATAACATCATGGCCTCCCTAATTTCTACAGGATGCAGCAAAAAACGACAGGTGGGTGGCATAAATTTTATGCCAACAAGGGACAGCTGTCACAGTAGAACAACAGTCTTGTTTTTTGTGAGGAGAAGCAGCAACAGGATTTCATTGTTGACAGTGTATGCATATTTGTTGGACCAAACTGAAGTAAAGTACATTTGCATACAAAATGGATCATGTATGCAAAGTGTAGAGAAGGTTCTTTCAGAGTTCACTTTTTGTTCTGCTCTCATCTTAAGCGATGATAAAAAAACATGTCCGTGTGTTTCCTCGGTGTGAGAATAGCCTCCACTCCAACTTTAAGAGTCCCCTCCCCTCATTCATTCTTAAAGCCGCCTCACTTTTAAAGGCCTTATTTGCGTCCCGTGAAGTATTTATATTTACAAGCAGACTCTCAGCTATTACTTATGCATGTTGTTGCCATCTTGCTCAATAATTCACAACGCATCCTCACCAGAAGGGACAAGGTAAGCATGGCCCTGAGAGCTCTCTCCCTTTCAGGGTTTTCATTTCCCTGTAACTCTGCAGAGAGGCGGGAAGATGAGACAATGAAAAAGATTGTTACTCTGCTTTCAAGTCGACAAAGGTTTACTTCAGCTGTAGCGCCACTAAACAAGATGCTTTGTTTGTTTTGGCAAAGGGTTTATTTGAATGTGTTCCGAATTTTCCTCCACGTCGCTGTCACTGGCTCTTTGTGAGAGCTGCCTCCAAGATGTTTGCTCATAAAACATTTTTTTCTGTCTGGACTCCAGTTGGCACATCATGACGCTGCTACTCCCACTGTTGATGGAGTTCAAGTTTTAACTATCAGCGTTATTGATATCTTGTTAATATTCGTCTGTACTGCCACAGTTTGGTTTCAAGAAATGTGGTTTGGGTGATTTTTGTGTCACGAACATGAATACAAAACAAAAAGTGAATACGAGTGTGTGGTTGATATGAAAATCATAAAACGTACAAACAGTAAAATACACATAGTCACATTATCAATATATTGTAAACATTCAAACTCGGAAAATTTCATCAGATGCCTGCAGCTAAAATTTCAGTATAATCATACAAACAGCATGAACAGCAGCTCCAAATGATTTTGACACTATTGTACAAGGACAAATTGTTTTGTTGTCTTTCTTTTCCTCAGTTTGTTCTATAAAGTTCTGTGTTTTTTCAGTGAGCTCCGGCTCCACTGCAAGCATGAATTAATCAAATCAAATCAAATCAAATCAGAGATTCAGTAAATATAATTTTCATTTCATAAAATAACTCCATGATACTTGACTTAAAACTTTTAAAGATGAAGATTCTTAGTTTGTAATCAAGTCATTAATAAAATAATCCCTAAAACTATTAGTTAATTATGTTTCTTATGAAATTCATTTTAAAAATAAGCATCTAGATTTGAAGAATATTAACAACATTATCAAACAATTATCAAAAATAGTCAACAAGTGAAATTTGAAGGAGAGAGAAGGTTGCTAATCAAACAAACTGTTTCTGCAGCAGCAATACTTTGTACAGGGAAGTTAGAAAAGTACTTTCATACAATATTGCAGTATGTTAACCCTGTAATGCCTGCACCATCAAACAATTGCAGAAAAATCAAAATTTTTAAAATCCAAGTGTTTATTGAATCTTCTGACAAAAAATGAATAAAGGTAAGAATAAAAATAAATCCACGTAAAAATATTTAGATAAATATAGATTGAGAGAGGGAGAGATTTTTTAAAAATTTAATTACATTTTTTATAAATTTTTAGATTTTTAATTTTTTCATTAACTCTCAAAAATATCACACTGATGATGTAGATGTCTCAAAAACTCATGTATCAAATATGATACATTTGGCATTAAAGGGTTAAATAAATGATTTACCTGTCCTGCATATCAATACCAATAAGGTTTATGCAAAAGAAGTGGAAAATAAAGGCAGTAACACCAAACAACACTTGTTTACAATAAATCACACTTCTCCTATGATCCACCTTCTGTCCTCTCACCTTGTGTTAAATGTTGTGCAATTCAGCTTTTAAATGAAAAAGCCTCCTTCATTGAAACAAATAACCGAGTGGTGGGTCAGGTGAGGTGAACACAACAGTGAATTCAATGTGTAAATTCATTCCTGTAGTTTAACACAAGAGTAGAGGCTAAAAGAGCACCCCATTGTAAGCTATCCTCTCGTCAGCCCTGAGCTGAGATTTGCTTTTTATCCTTCACAGTCGGCCACATCTCAGAGACTGAAAAGACTGTGTTTAGAAGCAGGTGACTGCAGAGCTAACCCGCCATTACTAACCCTCTGCTGCAAGCTGCTTTGAATCAAAGCTCCCACCCAGTGGGGTCATGTTGGTATTGCCCACGTTTCCATACATTTGAACATTAAAGGCTATCACACTCTTCTCCCGGAGGCGCTTGCTTCAGACATTCCCTCGTTACATTGTGAGTACGTTGTTCTTAATGGCGTATCGTTTCAGCTTAGCGAACACACGATATTGCCTCGGGGGAGTTTGTCTCGATAAACCTGATGGAAAGGTAATGGGATGGATCAGTATGTACACATAAATATTGCATTACATCAAGAGCTGCATGGTCTCTGAGCTTCTTATTGTGTGATGACTCACTTGAGGTTTTTGAGGAAAAATAACTGTGCTCCGGTCGGGTTTGAGAGAGAATAGTTTTTGCTCTTTTGAACATCACTAAAAATAAGATTCTCAGCAGGACTCACTCTAGCAATGCTTACCCTGAAAGAATCAACACAACCTTGTTACTCATGCAGTGTGTGTGTGTGTGTGTGTGTGTGTGTGTGTTTCTGTGGTTCTGCCAGGTTTGTACAACTCTGCAGACAGCTGGATGATCGTACCTAACATCAAGCAGAACCACTACACGGTGCACGGCTTGCAGAGTGGCACCCGTTATATCTTCTTTGTCAAGGCTATCAACCAGGCAGGCAGCCGCAACAGTGAGCCAGCCCGCCTCAAAACCAACAGTAAGTGAAAGCACAAGTGACACTTCTGCTGCTTTTCCATGAATATTTACAAGCACAGTTAATTTTGTTAATACAATTGAAAGTTTTCTTCTGCCTGTGTGATTTTTGCAACATCATTTACAGAGTGTGACCTTACAAAGCTTTTCCCACCGGGTTTCCTTTGATTTATAAATGAGTAGCAGATATACAGCTGATTTATAACTCGCTCAGATTAGATTTTGATTAGCAGAACGCTTTGATTTCTTCCCATTATGTGTCCTAAAGTTGTTTATGAAAGGAGAAACCTGCTACAGCGCCCGCAGTGCTTGACATATTTCTGTCACAATCACTCAAAAAAATATTTTATCACGTGTTTCATGAGAGCTTCAGTGAACAAGTTGGGTCTAAAAATATGAGCAGTGTTCAAAAAGTGAATCACGTTGCACCATTTGTTTTTAGTCATGTTCCCAGAAGGTGGGTTGTCATCATCCTCTGATGTATAGAATCAGGAAGCTGCCAGTTTCACAGCAGAGCAGAAGCTTTTGGAATAAATAAATAAATAATTATTATATAATTGTTGATAATTGGTAAATAATTAGATGGATATTCTTGACAAAGACCCAAACAGCCCCTGAGCAATCATTGTGTATTACTGTAGTAGTAGCTTAAGCACCATCGTGACTGTGATATATTCACTTTACTAAACTATTGGTATTAATATTACTACAGCACATAAAGAAAAACAGCCAAATTGCAGCAGTGAATAATGAAACTGTGGCCAACTTAGTAAAATACACTGTTTATTTAATTTGAATAACTTGCATAGACTCTCTCTGAACAAGTCTCACACAATTCAAGATTTCTCTTGTGTACTATTACTGCACAATCACACATTAGTGAAATCAACAGGACACTAAAATATAAGTGAAGTACACTCATAAAATTTAAGAAAAACCCTGGGGTCACCTTAAAAAATGGATCGGGTTTAGTTCCATACACCAGTAGATAAAAGCATGATGTTTATTTTGATCCATTATTATCATAAATGTCACAACTTTTTTTCTCAGCATTAGCCTACTGAGTACATTAAATTCGCTTTAATCCCCCCTCTGAGCATGCATAAGGCCTCATGACAAATTCAGTTTTATGAAGAGAATTAAGTCTTTTTGCATTTATGTTGCTCACATGGGTAATTTAAGATGTGCTTGTAGCAGGATTCAGTAAACAGTGCATAGGAGAGGCTGTCTTGTATTTTTCTCTGCTGCACAGCTGTCAGCTTATAGCGAGCTGTGCTTCACTTCGACACTCCTCACCTGTAACACTGGAGATGTTACAGGGATTAAACCCGCAGCCCTCCAAACACCAGCACCTCAGTCACTTGTCTTTAAAAAAAAAACAAAAAAAAACTGCAAGCTGTTTCCCCCTTTTATCACTTTCTGGTTTTTATCTTTTTGTTTTGTTTATGTGATTTAATGTGGTTTTTCTTTCTGCACACTGAGGAAGCTGTCTTTTTGGCATCTACTTCTCTTCCATAGTCCCGTACTCTTCTTGTCCCTGGCACGTACACAATGGTTGCTTTTAAAACTAGATGAAGGCAGGGTTTTTTGTTGTTGTTGTTATTGTTGTTGTTTCTCTTTGAAAAAATAGGCTTAATTGTCATCCACTCTACTTTGTCTCCTTTGGTTTTTCCCTTAAGTTGGATTCTCTGATGCTGAATATTCTCCCAGCTCTTTGTTTTTCCTTTGATACACTTTCCCTCCCCTGTACCGGTAGACCTTAGACAATAAGGGAAATAAATCAAGTGAAGCAAAGGTGAACAATTGTGAGTCTGGGCATGTTAGGTTTAAGTGAACTCAGAAGAAACACGCTCTGAAAAGTTGCCAAACTGCTGAGCAACATGGCAACGAGGCCTCTTCATGTGTCCTTTTTAAAAGACTAAAGCACAGACAGTATGGCTGTATCTACAAAGTCACTACTTCACAGCAGTATTCCCTGAGACTCATCAGTGGCACACAATGAGTTAAAGTCTCAGCGATATAGCTAATTTAGGATGGGCCCCAAGGGTGCTCAATAAAATTTTAAAATCGGTCTTAAATTGCAGCTGTAGTGCAGTGAAGCTAAAAAGGGAATTGATATGCCAACTCCTCTTAGCCTCTGTCAGGAGTCTGGCTGTGGCATTTAGGATTAACTGTAATCTGGATACACTCCACTGGGTAAAATAGGTGTGTGGGAAACTGTCATAGTCAGGGGATGATCTCTCTCTCTCTCACACACACACACACACACTCGATCAATGCTCAAGTGTCTTAAAATGATGTGAAGTACCACTATAATGCTAACGTAACAATTGATCTTACCATTTTCCATTTTCTATGCGCATACAGTGAATAAAACTAATAGGGTTAGGATGTCTTTTTTTATCTGCGCTGTTTCCAGTGTGTGAGATAAGAGACGCTGGTGAAGTATTTGTAACAAACTGTGCTGTGTTGTTTAGAGCATCTTTAATAAATACACCATATTTATAGTAGCAATGTAGCAAAAGTCAGTGTGAAAGCAAATGGAAAGGGCTCGACCAGAGTGATAAAACATGAGACAAATATACCTCAAGCACTTTTCAAAGGTAATAACAAGCATATGAGCATAGTGACGCGTTAAAGAGCCAGATATTTCTCCCAGGAGTTAGTAGAAAATGAAACATGGTGTCAGAAACGAACCTGATTGAATATTAATGTTGCTCATGGTTATGAAAAGAAGCAGCTGTTTGGTAACAAGTTTCTCATATCAGCTTAAAAGGTGTAATAAACTCTCCACAACCTGCATCTGCTTCCCCCAAGTGGACAAAAAAGTCATTAATTGCACTTTAAAGAACAAGCCTGCACAGTTTCCCATGGAGTTAATACTGTAAGGGTCAAAATCTGATTAAATGTTAAGACCTGCTGGCGTTATGGAGTTTAGATCAGGTTGGTATCATATATTTTATGGTTATGGGTGATAAGGGGCCTCTGTGTGAGACTGCCATCTGGTATTTTGAAGTGAACCCCTTATCCCTCAGCTGTCGCCAGGTCACACTTCTGTTGAGTTTATCTCCCACCCTCTCTCTGTCGCCGTCTTTTTTTTTTTTCATTCAGTGCAGTGTAATAAATCTTTATTGGCATGGCATAATAAAAAAAAACCTGCGAATTGTAGACAGTTTAGGAAATGACTTTACTTCATTATTTATTTTTAACATTTTGAAAATCTCTAATGAAGACATACAAAGTAATGATGACACATGGGATTACACAGCTAGTTACTGATAACACACAACAAAAGCACATCTGACAAGAAGTAACACTTTTTTTTAAAAACCTGTGTAATATTTCATCAGCTGTTTCACTTTACTTAAATTAGTGCAGCATGTGCAGTAAAAGCCTTTGTCCCACCCAAACATCTAGAAAAATACAGAATAGAAAGAAAAAGCAACTAGAAGATTTAATCATTTGTTTCATATCTATATTGACTCTATGACCCAGTTTACTCTTGGTTTGTAAAAAGTGTCTCAGGTGATTGGATCGCCAAGATGACCACATATACGTCATCAATGCAGGACTGAAAACTACTGCTATTCATGTCTTTTGTCTCCTTCATTTGCCCAGTTTGGAGACACATGTTAAATACAGGTGTAAACACAGATGCGTCTCGCCGTCCACTTGTGATCCGATCACTGAAGACACATTTAAACACCAAGTGTAAACAGGGTCCATGTCTCAGGATCTGTGGACACCAGAACCTCCAAATGTTAAATTAATACATGTTCACAAGCGTATGAAAACAGTCTGGCAGCTAACAGAAAATATGTTCAGTGAAAGAGGTCACTACACCACAGCTGATCCACCTGCCAATCAAAATCAATCATGTTTGCCGGTACAGTACAGTACAATACAGTGGTTTAGCACACTATATAACACGGTACCATGCATATTATATAGTATGTGCTCAATCTAGTGTGGGACATTGCTGAACGATATAGCTCCTACTCTCTCTCTACCCACCCTCCACTCCCACTCTGTCATTCCTCCTCTTCTCTGGCAGCCACTGCTATCAGTTGGGGAAAGCACGTCCACCCACAGCCAACACTGGCTGAGATTTTGAGCCTGTGATTGGCAAGCAGCATTTCACTCTGCTGTAATGGTTTTCGACAAGCCGTCAAAATAACAAAAAAACATTCAATATTTTTATCCACAAGTGAGGTTTTGTGGTTTT
>OOFC01048727.1:8391-19058 GCA_900323345.1 Pseudochromis fuscus
CCAAGTAAACAAATGCACATACAACTAGTTAGAGAGATGAGTTGGCTTCAGAATGATGTGGGAGGTTGTGTATTCCCCTGCGTTATTGTTGATTGTCTGTGAGCAACATCATGGAAAACTTCTCATGATCTCAATAATTTCCAGACTATTGAGCACACCTGTCTATAAGCCGCTATTGAATTCATTCGAACAGTTTCATGTGGTCCACTCTGACCGGGTCTGATGTGACGACGCTAAATGTATCGGCGGCGCGGAGCTTGCTAGCTTGTAAAAAGCTAACGAGCTTCGTGCCGCCGATACTGAGCCACACCGGTGTTTAAGCCGCAGGGTTCAAAGTGTCGGAAAAAAGTAGCGGCTTATAGTCCAGAAAATACGGTAAATACAAATTTTGGCCCCAATCAGAGGATGGGATGTAAAAAAAATAAATAAAAAATCCCTATTGTTAGCAATGGGTGAACCACTAGAGGTCAGGGAAACATCACCACTGCATCTATGAGCTAGAAAAGAAGAAGAAGAAGAAGAAGAAGAAGGAAGCTGTTTTCCGGACAAGGAAATATTTCGGCTTTTTCAGACATTGTGAAAAAATGTATAGAAATTCTACCTAAGGAGTTGAAGATAAATATTTACAACTCAACAATTTTGCGCCACAAATGTCCCAATAACTGTGCTGTTTATCCGGCTTCACTTTCCTCCACCTTTCACTAGAATGACTAAACTATGACAGCTAATGTTGCGGATGATCCTGAAAATTACAAAACACACCAAAGATGTATGATGTAAGTCATCATAAGACGTGTTTATAAAACTTCGATTTTAGGAAAACGTGGGAACTTCAGTTTTGACTTGAAGATAATGAGAAGAAGACATAAAAGGAAGGATGTGTGTGAGCATTCAGCTGCTGGAGAGAAGAGGGAAGAACAGCCCGAGTGTTAAAAACAGAAGATGAACAGAATCCTCTGGGGTGGAGAAAAGACCAGCGGCTCATCTGTGTTAGTCAGCCATGACGCTTCCCACTTTATCCCACCACACAGCCTCTGCTACACACACACACACACACACACACACCCATGCACATAAAACGCAGCAAGAGAGCACTTCTTGTTTGTATTGTATTGTCAGTGGCTCTCATTAAGCACATGCAGCTCTCTCTAAAGTCCAGCCTGTTACAGTGTTTCAGCCTGAGGGTTTTTCCGTGTAAGATACGACCGTCCGGCATCTACTGCTGCTGCCCCGATAGCGCAAACATAAAACTTGAGGCCAACGAGGCTAACACAGGTATCTGATGGGTTGTGCTCTAAGGGGAACTGGGAAAGAACCTCAAGTATGAACAACAAGGTCACTGCACTTGCACACAAATACCATCCCCAAAAATCCTAGATTCATTCATTAATTCTTAAATATCCTCTTCTTCTTACTTCTTACTTTTCAAAGACTCTTGACCTGAATTTCCCAGACAAGCTTCACTGATACACCAAGAGCAAGCCAAAGCTGCTATTTCCTTCCTATTAGGATTTCCCCTGTTTGTTTGTTTGTTTGTTTGAAGCAGCTGAGGAAAAAGAAGCAGCTCATTGTACACTGTTTTGGTATTTTCATGTGGATAAGAAGAGGATAACAAACCCACAGTTATGAATTGTCTCCCCCCCTCTCCTCCTAGATTCAGATACTCGGCCCACACTTTTAAAAACAGCAGCCATTGTTTGACAGGGGCTCTGTGGTTCCTCTTGACCACCTTCACTGCGACACAATGTGACCGGCATTTTCTGCACTTCACTTCCTGTGCAAATGAAACAGTTACATCATATAGTGAAATCTTTCAACTCCATTTAGTTTAAACATCCCATTTCAGTGGCAGAGCATGTTTGCCATTTCAGAAAGCTATTACCAATTTGTGACATAAACAGATGGGGATTTTGCTGCAGCTGAAGTCTTTTTTTTTTCAAAATAATTGCTCCAACAAGAATCTGTGTCATCATCCGTGTTGCAGATTGACTCTTATCCTACTGACATTCACAAACAACTATTAAAAATTGAAATGTAAAACTGGAACTTTTTTTTTTTTTGATGGTTTACACTGTTTAATATTTGATCATTTTTAACATAGAGTTCAAAGCTCATGATCCTTCACACAACTCAACAGTGGAGTCCATCAGATGCACAAAAACAGCTGTAAGCTTTCACAAACATAACAGATAACTAGAAAGCACTCAGACAGCACATGCCTCCATTAAGGCATAGTCCAGCTGTGGGGGAAAAGCAGCATCATTTTTTTTTATAACTGGGCGGTTGTGGCTCAGCTGGTAGAGTGGGTCGCCTGTGAATCGTAAGGTTCTGGGTTCGATCCCCGGCTCCTCTTGTCTACTGAACCCTGAGTTGCGCCCAATGGTGGCTAGCACCTTGCATGGCAGCTCGGTAGCCGTTGGTGTGTGAATGGGTGAATGCTTTGTAAAGCGCTTTGGGACCTAGCTAAGGTCATGAAAGTGCTATATAAATGTACTCCATTTACCATAACATATATGGACTTTCTAAGATTTTTCCTAATTTTCCCACCAACAACACCTTGGATCTTGGCAAAAATGTAATCATTCGTTCTCCAAAAAATCCTTGGGATGTTGAGATGGACAAAGAAGCCAGGATGTTGTGCAAATAATCAGCCCCCAAAACAGGAAACGGGAGATCTGGTGGCAGATCTGCACTAATTTAACAAAAAAAAAAAAAAAAAGGAAGAAGAAGCTAAACACACTGAGTGACATGTACCCGATGATTGAGGTTGCTTCCCCATCAAAGTGAATAACTACTTTTTATTGGCATGGTCCAGTAACCACACATAAACACTTCCACAAATCTGTTTGCTCTTGACAGGCCTGTCTGAGCTACAGGGATCACTGAACACCAGGTACGAGCCCTATTTCTAAGTAAGTCTATTTGGACATGAAGGAGTAAAAACAGCTTTTTCTGGCATGGTTTAAAATTAAATTCAGCAAGTAAAAACTGCAAATGCAAATATACTGTTCTGTATTATCACCAACCTAAAAGCAAACTGTGCTAACACTGATTTATTGTCCGTTTGATGAAAAGTGGCACAGTTAAAGTAACAGGCCTTCCCTGCACAGTGGTGGTTGCAGTCAAACATCACCAGACCAGTTCAGAAACAATTATTTCAGTCGAATGGACGCACATTCTGCTCAGAGAGCCAAGTCGGACCTGACGTTGATGGAGGTACTACACCAGGAGAAAACATCCATCCCAGAAACTACATTTTAGCACGAGTCAGCCTCCCATGTCTCATATACGATATATTTCCATCTCATCAGCGATGAGTGTTCAGTCGCTGAAGGACACCAAAAAAAAAAACCACAATTTGCATATAGAGGACAGTTGAGCTTGATTTCCCTTTGAAAATAAAAGCCTCAAAGTCATTTCTCGTCTTCGACTCGGTCAATGCAAGTTCACAGACACAGCAGGAGTCTGTCCAGGGGGTTTAGTTAGATATCAGACGGTCAGTTGTACACAACTAATTAAGCCCCTCAACAATAGTGGTATGGCAGAGGCAGCGTTCACCTCGTGATTCAACGTAATTAGACACCATCAAAGTAGAGAGCTTTAAACGTGTAGAAATGAAGAGGTTGTCAACTAAAATGGAAATCTCATGAGAAACGTGGAGGGTTCTTGCACAATGTAAGTGTGCACTCACGGTAAAATATGGGGAGTGTTGCAGAGAGCTTTTATCTACACAATTAGATTAAATTGAGAGAATTCCAAACAATTGCGTTAGTAGAAAATTTGCATTTGCCTCTAAAGGTGACAAAAGCGGTCGGCATGAATTTGAAAGGCTGTCACATTAATGCATTCATACTGAGATATCGAACATGAATATTAACGTTAACGTATAAACTTGACGTACTTTGATTAGCATAACTAAAGATGGTAAAATATAGATAAATAATAGTAGGAAAGAGATTTCTTAAAACTCATTTACATTAGACATTAACAGTTAGCCATTAGAAGACATCACCCTTCTTATCAGATTTAATTAGTCTCCTCTAAAGAGCAGAGTAATTTATCTGAGAGGCAAAAACATGATTTACCATTTCCCCAAGAGAAACAAGCATACATAAGCTTGTCTAATGAACACATGAATGATGCATTAAAATCTTCAATTCTGTGGTTAAAATAATGTTGTCTTTGCATATATTTGTTTAAATTACACAATTTAGAGTGATTATGTATCGGCAGTGTGTACGTGATGTGCATTGTACTTAATGTGTGTCAACTAATCTGCACAGTCTATCTCCTGAAATTTCTCATTGATTAGCAAATCACTTTTTTTTTGTCTTGATTTTTTTATTACAATGAAGCAGACAGAGCGATTTAACATGAATCCAGTGGATAAAGAGACTAGATTAAGTCACACTGAGGACACCCTGACTGACGTGACAGTGTCTTTAGTGAAGTAATGTGGATAATTTTTCATCCCAAACCCAAAAGCTGAAGTCAAATAGAGACGAATGGAAACCACTGAGTCTCTCTCTGCTTGGAAAGACAAAAACCTGAAGCGTGTGAAGCTTTGTAACATTTCTACATACCTCCCCACCTCGATTTAATGCTCCGAAAACTCAGAAACCCTTTGAAAGGTAATTTAGATGATGACGAAACTGGTTTGGGCATTTTTCTCCAAACCATTTACTCCCAAGGAGAGTAAAGGACAAATGTTATCAACAGAGCTCATACAGGGAAACAAGAAAAGTAGCAATAGCTTTCAAAACTGAGAGCTAAATACAGAGCAACTCTGTTGGGTCTAATATTACACATATCATTATCATTATATAATAAAACCAAGGCAACATGAACACATCACAGAACTTGATACCGGCCAATGAACTACTGGATGTAAATCTTTTATACAAGTTGTTTCTTTGATTTTAAAAGATTGGTTATTATCTAAGGAATACATTATCAACTTTAGAGCAGCATCCTGTACAGAAAAAAACAACAAAAAAAGTCCCAAAATCTCAGAAAATTGTTTGTAATCAGCCAATGCTTCAACAAAGATAATGGTGAAAGAGACAGTATAGGGCAGTAAAATGCTACTGCTGTGTCGATGAGCCAGAGAAAAACAACAAGAGGAAGGAAGCGATAGATACAAACTGAAAACGATGCTTCTGACTTTTTGGGTGTCAGAAAAGTTACCACAGGGATAACTGGCTTGTGGCGGCCAAGCGTTCACAGCGACGTCGCTTTTTGATCCTTCGATGTTGGCTCTTCCTATCATTGGGAAGCAGAATTCACCAAGCGTTGGATTGTCCACCCACTAATAGGGAACGCCTTTCTCAAATTCATAATTCATATCGTAATGAATTTTGTTGAAAATCTACACACATGTGGAATTATAAGACCTTGAATTTGAGACAGTGTTGTTTAGATGAGACATGGACTATGCCTTGCTGGAAGTTGGGCCTCTCTGAGTGTTGTCTTGTAAAGAGTAACTGTACGTCTTGAGGCATTGAAGCGTATCCTGTATCTAAATTGTCAAGTTTGTTGTGACACCTCCATCAGCAACAACCAAATGATCCTAATAACCTGAGATCATCACAATTCATTAATTACAGGTTGCCCTGAAATGTCAAGCCTTCCCACACCACCAGCCTGTAGATATTATTGCCTTTCTGTGTTTGGTTTACTCCAAAAATAAAAGGCCCATGCACTCCAAACAGTTCAACATATAAGTCAAGTCATTCTCTCAAAACATCTGCAGACTTAATGTTAATCTGGGTTAGCAGAGGTTTTCACCTCAACACTCTCCCATTGATTGCCATTTTTTGCCCAGCAACACCGTAAACTGTTCCTTGAATGTTTTCCTTGGATCTCAAATGACCTCCGGGATGCTCCTGGAGGACTTTTGGGTGGTTGGCTACTTCAGGGGAGTTTCTCTATTGTTTCAAGTCTTCTCCTGTTTCAGAATCTTAAAAATAGCTTTGAAAACCTTCCCATGATTTATTTCAATCAACTTCTTCCATATTTCCTTTGAATTTTTTTCTTGATTAGGGTATAATGTGCTACTGGTGAGACCTTTTATCCAATTTACTACTTCTGAAAATGGTGTATTTAAGGGATGATTTGATTGAACAGGGCTGATCGTAATCAAGCATGAGTCTATCTAGTCCAGCTGCAACCAGCAATCAATGCAGTTTGGTAGTTTTTTTTATTTATTTAATAACTTGAAGGGATAATACCTTGACCTTCAGTGCATACGCCAAATCACAGTCAGTTCTTATGTGCATGAGCAGTAAAACAAAAGTTTCAATTCTGGTTACCACCAAATGCAAGTCACTGCTCACTGGCCAAAGTTCACTCGATTAAATCTCTGCTGTTTTCTGGTGCACAGGTTGCTCCACTCACCTTGTTTAAGCTCAGTTGCTTTAAACTGCTAAGAGGAGGTGGTAAATGAAAGTCACAAGAGTCAACTGTGTCTTCTCTGCAGACTGGAGACACAAACAATCAGCTATAATAGGCTCAACATTCAGCAGAGGAAACACTGGGAGCCGAGTCATTGAGTCATTTGTTTCAATCACATAAGAAGGTGCAAATGTAAATGTGATTTCAGGATAAATATTAATAATACTGGGATGGACAGCAACTCTAAACGTACTTGAGCTCAGATGTGTTTGCAGGAAGTGATGCGATTACATGGCGGTGGAACAAACCACCATGAATGATCTGTATAAATAACATTTGCTAAATGAGAGTGACAGACTCTGATGCACAAAGCACCTCTGTACCTTTGCTCACATTTACAGTTCAGTCAACAAAGCTCTTTATGACTTGCATCAAAAATGAGAAATACAACTCGGGGTTATTACACATGCTATAGTGACTGAAAAAAAAAAATATATATATATATATAATTTTGAGTCCAACTTAGATTCCACCATTACATGGTCCATTGACCTTTTTGTCACTGATGACTTGAATTGGTTTTCATCCTCCACTTCAATCTGCAGTGAGGGCTGAGTATCGGTGAATGGTATTGATTACTTAGAAATGGCTCCCTGTTGGACCAGAACTACAGCCATCTTTACACTGAGTAACAAGGTGGATATAATGACATATATGTATGAGGAGGAGGGAGGGGGGTGCTTCTCTGGAGCTGGAGACACACTACATACAAATATGTAAACAGGAAGGTAATACTTATAATTTCTTGTTAGTTGATCGGTGTGTTCGCAGTAAAAAGGCTTGATGAAAACAAACCACTATAAAGATACATAGATAGATATGTGTAGAGGTTTAAAAAACTCAAAACTGATGCTACAGACTGAACACAGTAAAGAAAGAAGGATTTTCTTTTCTTTGGACTGAATCTAATTCTCTGATATCGCCCAAAATTGAATAATTTGTTTTGATAATCTAAAAGAGATCTGTTCAGAGGTTTTTACATTATATTGCTAAAAACAAAGCAACACAGGTGAAAACATAACCTCTTTGGAGGGGTCAAAGTCACACTGCTACAGGATTTTTAACCACACCACTGTAAAACTGTTGAAAAGAGTCTGTCTTGAAACTGATGGAATAACTGCAGCAGACACAAAGACAACAATAGAGGTACAAATAAGTACATTATGCAGCACAAAGCAACAGGCGGGATTGACCAACACAATGGTGAAGCATTACCCCCCCCCAAAAAAAACCACAAATCCACTTATGAATATGCGAATGAGTGATCCTGTACCCCACTACTCAATCAATCCAGTGATGGAATGTGTAGATGAATGATGATGTTGTTGATGAAAAATATCCTCATCTGTTTCTCGCCCTCTCTCCCCCAGCTACTCAGCCTCCCAGCTGTCGTCAGCTCTGCGGTGCCAGCTTGTCACTTTAAAAACCTCCATCACTGCCTGTGCCAGTCCTGTATGTTACCTTTGGGACAGATTACGGCTCTTTGCTCCCCCACCGTTCCCATCCTGGCCTCTCCTGCTGTGACAGGCTGCTCCTTGTCATTGGACATGGCTAGAGGCTGCTGAAGGTAGTCAGCTGGTTCAACGGTGGGGAATCTTTATGCCAGCCAGATGAGTAACCTCTGGCAGTATGACAGCAGTGTGTGGAGCTGTGTAGGTGTCTAACCTTGGCGGTGGATTGTGTTGCGCTGCTCTTGCCTGGCCTCCTGCCCGCTGTGTCTCTCTTAACCTCTTTGTGGGTCACATCCCCCCCTGGAGCCTCTCCTGACACTGCCAGCATGACGCATAACATTAAACCAACAGACCCCGATGACATGACAACCTGTGGAGAGCGAACCTTTGGTGGTACACCTAGTGTGTCTTGCGACCTGTAGTTGTGTTAAGTTTGTGTTTTCCTCTCAGCAACTCACTGCAGTAACCCAAAAGTGTAAAAAAAAAATCTAAAAAGACCGTAAATAACATCATATACAACTTTCTTCTTACATGCTAGGGATTAACATAATATGGAGACATAATGTTGAGCAAGATAGCAGAGAATCTGCATTTAAATGTGACTATAAAGAATCATAATATGGCATTTCGAATACTGAAAGCGAGAAAAGGCATACGCAGAATACAAATTATAGCAGAAATAGCCGAGGTTTATGAATTTTCAGTACCCTTTATAGAGATGGCAAAATCAGAAGCCTTTATGTTTAAACATTTTTACTCCTCATTGCTGGAGCAACAATATGTGAAGCCCTCAGGCTGCTGGAAGCTGCCAATGAGTCAGGAACAATAGGGTGCTGGATGTCTCTGACTGTGTGTGTATTTCACATTAAGCTGTTTCATCTCCACCCACCTCTCATCCCTCCATTGTTAATGTGAACTCCCTCCTCCTACAATCCCTCTCTCCACCCCTGCTCACTCTCCATTAGGGAGCTGGCAGCTCCGATCAGGTGACGCTGTACTTGACTCATTTCCTGTGGGAATCAATGGCCACATTTAATCAAATGGCTGGAAGCTAATGGCTTTAGTGGGGGCTAGGGGTGGGGCCACACCGCACCGACTCAGGTCAGGCAAAGATAAGTGGGAGTGGACGTCCCTCCTGGTAAAAACACTTGAAGGGCATCCCAACAGAGAAAATGTCAGACACTTGGAACAAACAACTGTTTTGGATTCAGATGAGAAGCTATTGCTACAATGTGGCTGTGCTCTGACAGACCTGTCTGAAGGCCACAGCCAAAGAGCTTACTATTAAGAATAAAAAGGAAATATTAATCCCCACAGAGAAATTCCTTTGCTATTTTCTGAAGATTATGAAACTTGTGAAATTATAAAATGTATTACAAATGATATCGGGGGGGTCTTGTCCAGTGTCATGTGGCTATAGCCCCAAGATAAAATGAAGAAAGCACTAAGATGCAAAGACAGAGTCTTAGCAGGAGGGAATGTAAACAACAACCACGGTGGCATGTGAACACTGCCTGGGTTAGTAGTATGGATGCAGCCCTGCAGCTATCTGTTTAATGTCTGAGCTCCTAATTAATGCAGACGTTCCACCACCTGATAGTATCTGTGGGACCTGTAACACTACACTCACAGGAAGACCCCTTGATTCCTCACTAGGGCCGTTAGCTTGTTTGTTCAGCGGCTGTGGCTCAGGTGGTAGAGTGGGTCACCTGTGAATCTTAAGGGTGTGGGTTCGATCCCCGGCTCCTCCTGTCCACTTGTCCAAGTGTCCTTGGGCAAGACACTGAACCAAGTTGCTCCCAATGGTGGCTAGCAGCTCGGTCGCCATTGGTGTGTGTGTGAATGGGTGAATGAGTTGCCTTGTAAAGTGCTTTGGGACCTAGCTTAGGTCATGAAAGCGCTATATAAATGTACTCCATTTACCATTTTAATGACTGTTTTTTTCTTGATCATTTGAATTTTGCATTTAGTTGTATTTCAAAGCTTGTGATTGCCACATATTTTGTCTTATTAGTACTGTGTGTTTATGGGGTTATGTTGCTTGCTATGTCCTATGCATGCTACTAACATTCTTATTTAAAGAAATCCCAAAGAAAGACTACATGTACTACAAATCAGAGAGAAACCTCCACTCACCATGACAAAGTTTATCTGTACAGCCTCTTGTAGTGAAATAGCAACACTATTGTTGCTGTAATATTCACCAATTATGAGAAAGGGATTTTCTAGGATTTGGAGATTTCTTTCAGACAGGATCCCATCTATATCTATATAAAATATTAATCATGGTCTGCTCAGGTGTTTATTCTGTAATGTTGCTGAAAAACAAACCAACACAGGCAAAAACCTCTGTGGTGGAGAAAATAATGCTTTTGTAAGTACAACTGGTCTCAGCTGTACTTCATGCTGGCACACTGGTATGTTATGTTTTAGCATTACTTAGCTCGATCTGAGCCAATCAGTGCAAGGACACTTAGGCCCCGTCCACACGGAGACAAGTTTCAGCCGAAACGGATACTTCTTGAAACTCGGTCCCAGAGTGGTAAAGTCTGAAGACGCCACCCGCTGCGTCGACGGTGAACACGCATTCCCCGCAAACGTTGCCGCTATAGCCCCGCCTCTGACCCTTAACTCGCCTGCGCAACCCCGACAACAACAGTAAAAATGGTGGAACACAGCGTCGCGTTAGTGCTGCAGCAGCTACTGGGCTTGTTTTGACTTTTACAGCAAAATCTTCTGAAACTACAAAACTACCGTCAACAA
>OOFC01048728.1:2009-14523 GCA_900323345.1 Pseudochromis fuscus
CCGGGGGACATGCCCTGAACACCTCACCCAGGAGGCGTCCAGGAGGCATCCTAATTAGATGCCCAAGCCACCTCATCTGGCTCTTCTCAACATGGAGGAGCAACGACTCCGAGCTCCTCCCGGTTGACCGAGCTTCTCACCCTATCTCTAAGGGAGAACCCGGCCACCCTACGGAGGAAGTTCATTTCGGCCGCTTGTACCCGTGATCTTGTTCTTTCGGTCACGACCCAAAGCTCGTGACCATAGGTGAGGGTGGGAACGAAGATCGACCGGTAAATCGAGAGGTCTGCCTTTCAGCTCAGCTCCCTCTTCACCACAATGGATCCGTGCAGAGTCCGCATTACTGCAGACGCCGCACCGATCCGCTTGTCGATCTCACGCTCCATCCTTCCCTCACTCAGGAACAAGATCCCGAGATACTTGAACTCCACTTGGGGCAGGATCTCCTCCCCGATCCGGAGAGGGCACTCCACCCTTTTCCGACTGTTGTACCTTGCTGTTGGTAAAAGATAAAACTACGTCACTGTTACCTCAGAGAAAAAAATAAAACAGCTGTTCATGTAGCTTTGAACTGTGACAAATGGAGTTGGAAATACATTGTTTTCAACAAAGGCGGCAAAAATACAGTAGAGCTACCGCTACGTACGGTACCATGTTGTGAATGTACTAGCTTGTCAGTTGTCAGAACGTTGGTTTGTTTTCTATCAATAAAGTTTGACTGACTGACTTTAGCGCAGCTTCATCTAGATGGATGATAACACAACCCCAGCAACTACAGTAGTTTCTATTCTATGTGCCTTATAATGCGGTGTATCTTATATATGAAAACAGTTTTAAAATAGGACATTCATTGAAGGTGCGCCTTATAATCTGATGCGCCTTATAGTGCGGAAAATACGGTAATTTCACTGGCATGTATACTGGTTGATATATGACGATATGTTTGGGTACCAAAGAAATGTACTTGTTTGAAGTAATCCAAAACAGTATCACCCTGACATACTTCATTAACTAGTGAGCTGTGAAAAAAAAAAAGTAAAAAAAATCTCTCAGTTGTTTAATGTTCTTTGGGGTTTTTACATGTTTTCATTTGCATACACTCTGTTCAGTATTTCACTGTAAGAAAAGTGAAACTGAAAACATGAATACTTCACATCAGACAATTGTGCATTGTTTATTCACTCAAGTGATTATATAAAGTATTGTGTAACCACAGTTTTTTTTATCCTAATTACATTTCCATTGTCATTTTGATCAAAAACAGACTTCTGTGTATTCATGTGGCTCATTTGGCTGAACTATGTGAGGCCACGTAATCATCACGCCGCCCACTGTCCCCCTCCCAATCAGAGCCTGTTTATCATCTGTGTCAACTATCAAGTAGATACAAAACAAAACTGTCCATAAATCATTAGAGAAGCCCAGGATGACCACTGAAAGGATAATAAGGCACGAAAAACGGGGCCTTGGTTCATCACTGTGTTGTGGGCGTATTATTATTTTCAGATGATGAAGCATGTATTTTAGAGCCTTACAAAACAGCCTGACCCTTGAACCTCAGAAAAAATCCTGATTGAGATAACTGAAACAACAATGCTGCTCTTCTTCTACAATTAGACAACTGTGAAACCTAAAACAATGTGTGGCCTTGTGTTTAAATATTTACACAGCAGTCCATGAATCACAATGTTCTGCAGAGAAAACTTGAATTATTACCACTTTCTGCTCTCTGATTGCTGTACACACTCATGCACCTGCAGAAAGGGAAACTGGACGAGCTGAATTTCATCTTGAGCGCTGGGGGCATGGGTGGCCTGCCTACTTATGCACCGGACTTTTACCAAGACGAGCCATGGGTGGAGTTCATCGAGGTGGATGTGGAGGATGCAGATAGCGGCGAAAAGGAGGATAACCAGGCGTCAGACACCCAGCGGCTCCTGAGTGTGCCTCAACCCATCAGCCACCACATGAGCATAGGGTGTTCCAACGTCATCAGGTACGGCGTGGTTACTCATGTAAAGGCATTGTTCTCTGCTACCAGATAACGCCAAATTGAAACGCAATCCCCTTTCTTCTTGTTTTTTATTCTCTTGCAGCTTCCCTGATGACGACTCGGGCCGGGCGAGCTGTTACGACACAGATCTGCCTGAACAAGACACCCTAATGCTCATGGCCACCCTTCTGCCGGGCCAACCCGAGGATGAAGACGCCTCCCTTGATGTTGTAGAAAGAGCCCCAGCCTCGGAGAGAGGGGAAAGGCCTCTTGTCCATACCCAAACTGAAGGGCCCCAGACCTGGGTCAACACAGACTTTTATGCTCAGGTCAGCAACGTCATGCCCTCTGGCGGTGTGGTACTATCACCTGGGCAACAACTTAGGATCCAGGAGAACACCTCAGCCACAGACGAAGAAACATTAAAGAAGGGAAAAGAGAGGGAAAACAGCGAGGAGGCTGAGGACGACAAGCAAAAAGAGTTGCAGTTTCAGCTGATAGTGATGGATCCAGATGGAAACGGCTACACCGCAGAGAGCAGCGTCCGGCAGATCAGCACTCCCCCTAGCTCTCCCATGCCTGGTGAGGGGTGCCAAACCATAAACCCTCAGCCAGTGGAGAGCAAACCTGCAGCCACACCAGAGGATAATCAATCACCTTACATTATTCCTGACTCTCCCTTTACCGCTGTTGCAGACTACACGGTGGTGCAGGAGTTGGACAGTCACCACAGCCTGCTCCTCAACCCACCTCCCCGCCAGTCACCCCCTTCCTGCCTGCCACAGCACCCCCTCAAGGCCCCTTTGCCCGTAGGGTACATTACCCCAGACCTGCTGGGGAACCTCTCACCGTGAAATGACAATGCCATCTGACATTTAAGTGTAAGGCTGAGCAACCAGATAGTCCAGTCCTGTGCAGTGTCCCTCCCTGATTCTTGCTGGAAACCAAATAACTTACAGCAAACTGGCTGGATGAGTGTGTACAGGTCTGTTTTTTTTTTTTTTAGAAGAAAGGGAGGTGTAAAAAGCTACAAGCTATACTCTTCTGCATCTGCTCCATCAATTAACTTGGAGGCGGCCAAAAGACAACGCCACAAACCAAATGCACAGTTTTGTCAACATCCTTGCCTCCATCCCAGATTGTAATGAGTCCAAAAAAAAAAAGCATCACGTGAATGCTGACCTGCCTTAGATCACATTACATCTCCAGTGAATCGTGTGTAGAGTAACGGCGTGGTTGAAGTCTTAATCGTACAGAGTGCTGTCAGTGTGTAATTGAAGGGAGAAGACAAGTCTCGTCATGTTTTCACACCACACAGAGAAGTCACTACTCACGCTGATACCATTCTCCCCACAGAGGTGTTTTGCCATTCGCTTTTATATTCTTGAATTTCTTATCATGTCATCATATTAGTACTTCACTGGAGATATATTTTTATACATAAAAACCCACCCTAACTCACTGTTAATACACAGCTATGCAGTATACCTTGCATTCCTGGCGGTTTTTTTTTCTTTTTTTTAAGGTAAGCTTGAGATTTTTATGAATAAGTGGCCAAATTTAGATTATATGATGTCAAGATATTTTTCTCTATAGCTGCAAGTCTGATAGACAACAACAGTAACGCATGCACAGACACGAGCAGTGAAAAAAAAACACATATCAACTATAAAGCAAAGTCATAAGAGTCCCTACATACATTTTTCCTGCTATTTTTGCTTTCTTGGTTAATATTGAAAAGCAGTCTGTGAAATGAAGGAAACACTCATCTGAAGTAGATGCATGGGAGAAAGGGAAAATAAAGCATCTGATAAACTAATTCTGATAAATACCGCATTTTCTGGACTATAAGCCGCTACTTTTTTCCGACGCTTTGAACCCTGCGGCTTAAACACCGGTGTTTCTCATGTATCGGCGGCACGAAGCTCGTTAGCTTTTTACAAGCTAGCAAGCTCCGTGCCGCCGATACATTTAGCGTCGTCACATCAGACCCAGTCAGAGTGGACCACATGAAACTGTTGGAATAAATTCAATAGCGGCCTATAGACAGGTGCTGTCAATAGTCCGGAAAATACGGTAATTGAATTTCACTGAATGATTCTACTTTTTTTTTTTCTACATACAAAAAGTAGCACCACCAAGTGCCTTGTGTAAGGCATATTAATATTTCACCAGAAGGAAAGGGATATGTATACATGTAATGATTCACACACCAGGTATCACATTTACATCCTTCACCAGGAGCCCACTAGCCTTCACATCTAATCCTTTCTATAAGCTAAAACCTAATGATCTTACTGCTTGAGAGATGTATCCTTCTCATGTTTCATTGTTGATGCAGGGACAGCGACTGGAACAAGTTGAAAGACTGTGAAGTAATATAATACATTTAATTACATAACACTTGTTACTTAATTTGCTAAGTACACCGTGTTAACAACCTGTGCCTATGCTAGTGTTATTAGCTTGCCATTTCTGTGCCATGGTACTACGTTTGTGTACATTTATGCATTGCCATGTACAAGTAAGTGCATCTGTGTATAGATGAAATGGTGTAAATCTTCTCTGTGCACAGATTCCTTACTAATGAATCTATACAAATACTAACACAGCAAAGTGCATGCATGCCTATACACACAGTACATAATTATTTTTGGCATTAATTATAGATTTGATTTTGCCTTCTGGATATAGCGATTAAAAAAATAATGAGTTGTTTTTTTGGCGTTGTTCCAATTATACGCAAAACATTATATTTCAAAACAGGGATGTTTATTGACATTAGTGCTAAAAGTCCAAGTTCTGGTCTGACAAACTGCAAACAGGTAGAGAGGTTATTTCAACAACAACAAAAAAAGCCTGGGTCAGACACAGCTAGCAATATGTGTAATTAAAATGAAATGCTTATTTACTTTAACAAAATTTAGGGCATTATTTAGTATTAGCTTGTAGTTTGAGCTTGTCCTTGGTTCATAGAGGATGTTTTTGTTTTTTTTATGATGATGTCTGTGAATGAGATGACAACAGAGGAGACTTTTTGTAAAGGTTTTCGGCTCCTCCTGTGTTTTTATCCTATGAATACTCTCATAAAGCCTTGACAATATGCCTGTCACAAACATGATAGCATAGCATACTGTGTATAATGAGCAGTGTATACATAGGCTCAAAGACATTGTCTTCTATGCATGGTTTTGTGATGCAACACAATCAGTGTTCATGTCAGCAAGTCCACAGATGAATCAGAGGCATTGTTGTTGTATAATATCAAGGCAGCCTCCACATGAGTACTTCTCATTATAAACATATTTTACAGTACAAAGGAAAACCCACCCAGCCTTGGAGTTATGTTGCTGTAGACGTCCAGGTTAAAGACTCGGCTACAATGGATCTTTTATATCTGACAATCCTACAACAAAGAGAGACAAAGCAAGAGCCATAACACGACAGTTTTTAAAAATGTGAATCTGATAAATATGTGCCATTTCTTCTTTCTGTTTCTCTCTCTTTTCTTTAAAAATAACTCAGTGTTCTGTTGTTGCTGCGGATGATACCAGCACTGTCAATGCTGTTGCAGAAAATGTCTTAATATATTTACTAGTGCTGTAAAATTACAAGTATATATTTTTATGTCATTAATGTTACTAGTCACAATATATTGCTGCTCGGTACATGTATTTTTCCTACATTCAGCCTTACTGTGGTGGGAAGGGGTCAGTCGAGAGAGTGCCACGATCACTGTGTTGTGTACAATGTTTTGTGATAAAGTGTAAATCGCATGAGATTGATGCCTGGGAGAGGTGTGTCTGTCTGTGTGGCCTGGGTACAAATTGGGATGGTATGATTTGGTTTTTAGTATTTCACAGTGTTCACGCCTTTCCAAAGATCCCCAGAATGCTCTCTGTTTGTATGAAGGATGATCAGCTAATGGGAAAAAAAAAAAAGTACTGTTGAGGTGTTTGTTTCAGTTGTACAATGTAGATTGTGAATGTTTGCAAACTGGAATATGCAATGCAATTATGATACTGAGGAAAAGAGGAAAAAGAAATCCCTGAACGTGTTTATAAAGTGAGTCATAAAATCGGAGGTGCTTTTATATTCTTAAAGCTTACTGTACATATGTTTACTACATTGAGTCTTTGAGGTTCCTTTTTTGTTTTGTTTTTGCCGGTTCACAATGAGCTCATTCATAATATAGTGTAAAAAAGCTGCACGTGTGTTGAAGCCAATAATGTAATAACAGCCGATAACGTAACAACAGCCGATAATGTAATAAATTTGCCCTTTTTGAAATGTAACAAGCCAATAACGTAATAATTTTGGCCAATAACGTAATAATTTATTACGTTATTGGCTGCTTATTACATTATTGGTTCAGGACTTTTATTACGTTATTGGCCAGTTATTACGTTATCGGCCTATTACATTTCAAAAAGAGAAAATCTTTTACGTTATGGGCTGTTATTACGTTATCAGCCAATAATGTAATAATTTTTGGCCGATAATGTAATAAATTATTACGTTATTGGCCTAGTAAAAGAGAAAAACTTTGCAAATGTAATAACTGAGCCAATAACATAATAAATCATTACGTTATTGGCCAAAAGTTATTACATTATCTGTTCAGGACTTTTATTACATTATTGGCCAAAAGTTATTACATTATCTGTTCAGGACTTTTATTACGTTATTGGCCAAAAGTTATTACATTATCGGTTCAGGACTTTTATTACGTTATTGGCCGGTTATCACATTATTGTCCTATTACATTTCAAAAAGGGCAAATTTATTACGTTATCGGCTGTTATTACATTATCGGCTGTTATTGCGTTATTGGCTTCAACACATGTGTTATTTCGAGCCTATGTTACTTCAGAGGAAGCACTTTGTACACATATATATCTGATGTTTAAAACAGTATTCAGATTTTGTATCGCAGACTTAATCAAATGTGTGAATTACTTGTTATTATAAAACACCATTATGTTTTCTAGTGAGCACAATAATCCGACAGCGAGGAACCATTCAAATTAATAAGCTGCAGTTTTGTTGTCCAGAGTTCATGTTTTTAGGAGATGTACTGTAATGGAGTATTTAATAGTTGCTTTAAGAATAATGCGTAGATAAAACAGATCTTTGATGAAGTCATATCAAAGTATAGGTAGGTATGGGTAAGGTGTAGGCAGAGTGAAGTAGTTACTGTAATACCGTAACTCCAAACTCGTATATTTCTCCCATTTTAATGTTGAGAGTTTTGACAGGAGTTAAGTATCTTATAACGATGCGTTTTGGCCCTTAGCCTCTTGGCTTTGCATCAGTTCAAGGGTGTTTTTGTCGCTCTATTAAGTCTGGAAGTAATCTCACTGGAATTTGTGCTGGTTGTTACACTATTAAACAAAGAACATTAAGCCACATATTTTTCAGCTAGTTAAGGAAATGGTTTAATTCTGGACTTGAGTACAGCGGTAACAGTTTTTTTCAGTGGCTTCATTTGTGGTATGTGGTTATTTTTTTTTGCCTGCCCTGAGCCCTCAGATTACCCCCACCACCTTATTTGACAGCAATGAATGGGGTTGCAGGAGTAATGGGGTCTCTGTCATACAGGCTCATAAAACTGGAAGTACATGCCAGAATTGGAAACATCTGCATTGCGGCCTGACGTGTGAAAAACACCATAATTTATCAGTTTGATTTGGCTTCATCAAATAATATGACTCCATCTTATTAATGACTCCCTCCCTCCCTCGCCACCATCCTTGGAGCCACTGTCCTTGTCTGTTGGATGCTGTTTTACTTTGACTCAAGAACTGTGTTGATCTTTGATGATTTGATATTGTTCTCTTACCAATTGAGCCTTTCTAGTGTTGTACATGTGATCAATAAGCTCTCAACAAGTTACACAATAAATATACAGCATCTTGTGCATTATTTTTGTCATGTGTTGTCTTCAGAAATTAAACAACATTTTAAGGAGCTATGCCTTAACGGTGCTTTAAATGCACTTCACTGGGTTTCACTAAATCCTAACTCTCTGTCCAATTTGTAAAATTTAAACTGAATCAATTGGTTTTTTGTTAGTGTTGAAAATGCAAAAGCAAACTGAACAAATTCAATTTGCTTAGGTTATCAAGATCATGCTACTGATTAAAGCTCATTTACAACAGCATTTATCACTGATTGCATTTAAAATGCGACTCACAAGACCTCCTGAACTCACTGCCGACTGTTTCATTAAAAGTACACAAGCAGCACGCTGCACAGTAAAGGTCAGCTCAGATCAGCACTCAGAGGCAGAAAAGGATATTAATGAAGTAAATGTACAGCCCGCTGTGGCCTGGGAGTTCGAATGCAAACACATTTGGGCATGTGTCTGGCAGAGAAAATAGGAATTGCATGCATGTGCACTATGTGGTGGTTGGAGGGTGGAGAATGTGCGCTTGTTTGCGAGCAACACTGAGGAACTTTGTGTGAATGAGTTCACAAGTGTGTGATTCTCTCTGCTGCTGCTGCTGCTGCTGAAATAAGTGGAGAGGAAATGGCTGCAGAAACAGCTGTGCATTGAGAGGAAAGCATATCGAACAATTAAGATAGAGGCTGTGTACTGCACTGCTCTGTGTGGGGCTGATTGAATCAGAGAGACAGCCACTCACAGCTCTTTGTCTCAGGACATTGCAGGTAATTACCCATAAGTCACTGTTCCCCTGTATTGGATCTTCAGCCCAATTACGCCCACACAAGCAGTCCACCTCAGCCTCATTTATTACCTCCGGTTGCTTGTTGACCTTTTCAGACACACAGTTCAACAGGCAATTTAGCCACATAACACTTTAAAATTTCACAGATTCTGAGATTGTTGTGTTATTGATGGGGTGGAAAAATGAGATTGAAGTGTTCCTCTTGCACTGCACAGTTGTTCATGCTATTTCTAACCTATACCATCCTAAACACATAGAAAAAGACAATATAGCAATATCACATCAATAAGGCAATTTGACAGTTTTTTAATAGAATGGAGATTTTTTTGTTCTTCCATCATTAATGATCATGAATTAAATATTAATACGAAAATGTGATGTAACAAGGTTTGTATTATCAAATCTGCTATAAAGCTCAGGACCCAAATATGTAAAACCTCACTTATCCACATGGGTTTGGTTTCTGAAATGATTGTCGTCAACTTTCATCTGATGACTGCTGCAAATAACTGAAGTAGGTGCTGGGCTTGTGATGTATGTGCTGCTCATGTGCATGCAAAACCAGCACGGATTTAAAAATGACATGTTTGTGCACGCATGAAATAAGATCTGTACACATGCTAGAGTAATTCAGCGTAATAAAATATTACTGAATTGTTTTAAATGAATAGGCATTATGTTCAAAGCTTATTTGGTTTGTTAACAGATGTGAAAAGCTTGCGTCAGGTCAAGGAAGACAAGCTCCATCAATATATCACTGTACTGATTTGTTGTGTGTAGCTTCATCGCCATCTACTGACACATCCTGCACAAAGCAGCTTAATCTTTTTCTGTAAGTGTTCTCCAAAATAAAAGAACTATAATCCATTGTATAATCCATTCAATAAAATTCTCTAATATGTACATTCACAACATTTTATTTTATTTCTAAGAACATACACACACACCAAAAGAAAACAATTCAACTCAATCTTTATTCAACTCTCACTTCCCATGTGTGACAACCACAACACAACACAGTCCTCAGTACAGACATCAGGTTTTCAGGGTGACTCTCGTCTTCCCACAGAAGCCGTCATAAAGTACAAAGTGTGTCCAACAGTCACACAATATCTCACTTTCATTTTCCCATCTGCCTCGTCCTAAACAATCAATCCTTGTCTTACTTTTTTTTTAAACTTGCGTTGTATATATGTTTGCATGTTGGTGACTACGTAGCAAAATTAGTAAATGCAAAGAAAAAATAACAGGAATGGTCCAAATACTCACCATTTAAAATGTGTGAGTTGTTTTTTGTTTTTTTTAAAGTGGAAAAAATAGACCTGAGATTTGTTGAAGCTTGTGAAGTTTATCAAACGATATCTTGCTTTTGTTGTTTTTGTTACATCATTCGTACAACTTACTGATGTTAAATGTGCTCAAAAATGATAATTAATAGCAGACAAACACAAACTTGAACTTTTTAAGTTTTGTTTTTTTTTCACAATAATGAGCCAGTGCGTTTGGGTTTCCCCAACAAAAAGATAGCATTACATGCAACCTAATATCTCTTACATATATCAGTAATAGTATCTTCACTTATTTTTCTCAGTGTGTTACTGGTTTTGTTTTTTGTGTTCATCATGTCCTTGACCTACCCTCTCCTCTCTCTCCTGCCTGACATCATGCAGACGCCACTAGACCATAGTTTCTGCGCCTGGTTTCATAAAGGATGGAGAGAGCAAAGTGGAGGAGATAAATTATGACCATGACAACCACGTACACTCCTGAGACAGGATGGGAGCAACCCGCTGACAGACGCATGGGGACAGATGAAACAAGGCCTATTCTTTAAATCGCAATCAAATAATTCAGATTGTAAGCCAGCATTACAAACTTTGATGTGTTTATTTGCCTATTGTTACATTTATCTGTATGATATTGGACTCCACCTGTTCACCTGTCCCACATCCTTGCTGTCAGGATCCCCCCCCCTCTCCCAGGGTAATACTTGTTGGTAAAAAGAGCACTTGGCCCCGGTGTTGTTGTCAGGTGTTAATAAGAGGCTGATATCAGAACCAGCTTACAGCTGCTCTCATTCTCAGCTCACAACACCTGGGGGTCAGGCTCACTGGGCTGGCTGAGGCTGCTGTCAGGCAGCAGGAGGTGAGCGTCACTGTCAGGTCTCCCTAACATTATTGGCTGCATCACCTATCAGTCCGTGTCACTGTCAGGAGGCGGGAAGCGCCTCATCACAGTGTCAGAGACCGACTGGCTGCTCACTCCCTGCATCGCCAAACAGCCTGCGTCAGTGTCAGCATCAGCTGGCTTTAGGAGAGGCGTCATTGTCAGAGCCTGCTGTCCACTGTCAGCTGTGCTTTGACTTTCACCTCACCCTGTCAGGTACTCAAGGCCTCACCGCGGCGTCCTGTGACATCTCTTGTGTGTGCACTGCCTGCTGCATCTGGCCTAAATCTAGGTGATCCTGACTCTGATGTTGGTCATGCCCGTGTGGTCTAACACCTTGCTGACTATGACTTTGTCCATGGTCAGAGCCATGGCCAGCACCATCATGGTTTCCATGGTGATGGCCTTGGTGATGACCATGGTGATGATCATGGCCGTGGCCCAAATCACGGGGGTGGAAAGGGTGACTATCCCCGTGTTGACCAGCGCCATGAGCATGTTGATGTCCATGGTGGTGTCCATGGTGGTGACCAGGATCATGACCATGAGGGTGACCATGTTGTGTCGTGTCCTCCTCTACAGCTGGTGAACCATCTGTATCAGGCTGGGCATCTGCTTTCTCTTTGCACTCCTCTGGGATCTCAGCACTCTGTGAAAAAATACAATCAGGACCAAAAAGATTTCAGAACATGAGTTGATCTTAAATGTGTTACCAACATATTAACTGACAGTTTAGTTAAGTGTGGTCTGTACCTCATGTGTGCACTCTCCACACATGCGTTTGCAGTAGGTATCTTTGATTGCACCCTCAATGTGGCCTTGTCCAATGATGGAATATGGAAGTGAAATGCGGTGGGTGAGACGACCGCACCTGAAAGTAAATGGACAAAAATAAAACATTGTGAGGTTTAGTATGGACGGTACTATATCTGTCAGAGTGAACCAAATAAGAACAAACATGATTTCCCTTGTGAAACATGAATGATTCACAACATGTAGCAAACCTGTCATAAATGAAAAAGTCGTCTTTCTCTCCACCCAGTGTCTGCCAAACATCGGGCTGCTGCTCCTCCTGTTGGTAGAGTGTGATGTTTTCTGAAAGCCTCTGTGCCATCATGGAGTGGAGGCGCTGGGCTTGCTCCCCCTGGTGGTTAACAACCATGTAGACCACGTCCTTCAGACCCTGACGCCCCATCTGCTGGCGCAGGCCATCCATTCTGCTCATGTGGTAGACACAAGGTCAGTAATACATTTCTTTGTCTACTTGACAAATAGCTATGAGGTTTAACACCAAACGATGAAGGACAATAACCTGCTGTAAAGAATGGGTCATATTTATTTCCATTACAAGTATAAAACAAAATCTATAACATTTCCTAACAAACCAAGGAGTGTTAGTGCTTTGCCAAAGACTGATGCAGTATTTTCTTGTTTCATATACGTATATGCTGGTTGTCACATGATGGCCACATACCTGGAAGCCTGCACCAAACAGAACAATCAGCTGGCCTGTAACAGAGCCACCACTGTCACCCGGCCCACTGACCCCTTCATGGGCTCAACCTCCCCTATCTTCCAGGCTGGAGGCGGCTGACAGCGAGGCCCTCCCCCCTCACTCTCTGCCCCGCCCCCATGGAGCAGGCAGAGAGTGAGGAGCAGACTG
>OOFC01048728.1:14543-35445 GCA_900323345.1 Pseudochromis fuscus
GGAGCAGACTGAGGCCCGCCCACATGCCTGTGGTGCGTCCTCGCTGCCCCGATCTGCTGAGCACGTAGAGGAACAGCAGAGGCGTTGGGAGGAGGGACGAGGTGGAGAAGGGGCAGTGGGAAGTGAAAGAGGAGAAAGAAATTGGTCAAACTCAGCAGACAAACAGAGACACGATTGTACAAAAGGTCAGCGAAGGGTTATCCTTTTATAACTTCCCCAGATTGTCCTCGGCATCCTACCAAACTGTTAACACTTTTCACTCAGAAGCTGATTGGACGGGATATAGAGGGAACTGTGTAACCAGCAGATTAAACAAAACAGTTTATTTGATGTGCTCCTTGTTGTTTCTATACAAATTTAACCCCATGGATAATCAGATGCATTAGAAAAAAGGGAATTTCTGCATTTTACTACCACATGCATGACAAGCAGAAATACTGCAATAAATGGTTCAGTGGTTGATTGACATGGGCTAAATTCATATGCTGCATGCACAAAGAAAATATTTGCATGAATAAATTTTGCAAACTACCCTGATCTCCTGTGCCTTAGAAGTTGTCCATTTGTTTTATCAAAACTTTTAAATGTCGCCTTTTGGCTCTTTTGCTCAATTTTAAGAAACTTGTTAAAATTTTAAAAACTTTTTTACCTTAGTTTCAAAAGTGTCCTTCCCTCTGTTCAGCTCTGCGTTGCTGCAGCTCCTTGAACAAAACAAGCCTGGTCTCCACTGCTCCGCCCTTTTATACTCTGCCTGTTGTTTTTCTGTCTGGAAGGAGGACAAAGTTCAGTTGCAGCTGTACGCTGATGCCTGCAATTTTCACAAGTTAAAAAAGTCACATTGCATGAATTGCCCTACTTGACAGAATATAAATATATTAATTGGAAAATGTTTTCTAGCAGCTGGTAGTTTGTCAAGTTCCTGCAGGAGAATAATGTGGAGAGTTGTCTCTGCATTGTGACATTTACATATGTCAACTGTGGAGATAGTGTCTGGATTTGCCTCATAAATGAAGTGATTGTGCTGTGCATTATGTAAAGTTTATTATTTAGTCTCCAAGAGCACTGAAGAACATTGTGCAATGCTGTTTCTCTGCACAGGGAAGGGAAGTGAAAAAGGACAGAGGGTGGGACTCTGGTTGGTGTCCAGCATGTTCCTGCAAAATCCACAGAAACACAACTAGAATGAGGCAATATAACATGTACAAGTCGTACTGTTTTATCAGACCTAGAAAATTATTCCTCAATTTAATATACACAAACAGTAAAAGCACTGCCCTGATGAATATGAGCAAATATAAGGGAGCTTATTAAATACAATTTGAAAAGAGGACTTTCAAAAGCTTTATAGATTTAGAATTTCAGACACTTTTCGAAATTATCCCGAGACTCATTTTAATAGTTGGTTAGCCTTTTCATGCATTAATTATGAAAGCCTGAGTCAAGTTTTTTTTTACTCTTCTTAAGGCAAGAAAACAGGCAATATTCACTTTTTTCAAAAATGAGATTTTTTCGGGAAGTTACAGACATGACTGCTTCAGTTTATTTCATGCGTTAATTGGAATTTACTAGTTATTTGAAATTGAGTCTTCAAAAGTAAAAGAAGAATGTATCAGTATTTATTTATTCATTTATTTATACATACACCTCTGGGATTTTTCTGGCATTGAAGGAGTGACAGGACATTCCAGCAGTGGTCGACCAGTGTGACTTCCTGTCCGATTCAAAGGAAGTTTACTAGTGGTTGCAACAACTAATCACTGAATAGAACTTAATGGGGAAAGAAGAGAGCATTCTGCACTTAGGAGAAACTTTTAAACAGCTGTCTACTGTAGTGACCACTATGCGTGAAAGGGTTAAACTTTTAACCTGGGTTAGGTTTTGGTTTACTTATTGATATATATTTCAGCTGTGAATAGCCTTAAAGTACAACCAGTTAGATGAGGTGGTCTGTTGATGTAGGTCAGGCTGATAGAAGTGGTGACAGCACTGTTATGACACTTGTAAGGTCAAATGTCAGTCTAGTTCGAAGCAAATATTAATCAGTTGTGGTTCACTAAGAATCTACAGGCACTAAACACACATTATATGGTCGACATAAGGTTTTATTTGTAACTGTGCTGAACAGTAGAGGGAATGAACATATAACCATGCAGGCTGTGGTGTAGCAGACACAGTCTCAAACATGCATCAGTACACAGAGTGAATGTGGTGTCCTGTGTCTATAAACACCACCTGATCGGCGCAGTGAGCTGTGACAAATTCAATGTAGCTGTCAGCTGATACAGCAGAGCATGTGACGTAAAAGTGTCCAGCCAGAACTAGCTTATTCTATAACCAGTGTTACTCATTTACAGAGTCTGGCACTCTACAGGGCACATTGACCTACTACATATCAGTAAGTTCTAAGAGGTCTGAACTGATAACATAATCCTTGCACTCAACTATATCAAATAATAAAGCTTAAAGATGACGTGTGTGCAATATGTTTAAAGAAATGTCATCCCAAAAACTTCTCGGAGATTCTCTGGCTTCTCAGTGTGGTTCAGCTGGCAAGACTTATAATCATCCAATAGTTAGTCAGAACCCCCCCACTTCTTGCTTACTTTATTGCACAAATCAAAAAACTTTCACAATGTTGTGCAATTTTGATGGTGTTTTGCACATCAGTATAATTCAGGGCATTTTAGGCATTTTATAGCTTGCTCTGATAGTCAAGAGATCTGTAACATCTGATGGATCAAAAGGAAACACTGACGCAGGTTTCAGATTCACCATGGTGGAATCTCATGGCTGGAATTGGCCCTCTGGGATTATGGGTTATTTAGTGCAATTAAATCTACAATGCAAAAAGGTCAATTTCCTGAAGCAACTGTAGATGCCTCAGACCCAATTTCTTGTTGATAACTATTTTTTTTTATTTATTGTATCAAATGTCCTACTTTTAGCATAATGCACTCCTACATATAAGTAATATTTGTTTTTATATTCATACAAGTTGTTTTGATACTTAACACCACCATTGGCAAAATAATTAATGCACATTGAGTCTCTAACTGTGAATCTTCTAAAGTTGGCATATATTATGAATGCAGGACGTTTTTTTGAAGGGTGCTTTAAACTAGTAATAAATCATAATAGGTTTTATTTATAGGGCACTTTCTCAAACAGCATAAAAACAGAATCCAGTGACATGAGAATAAGAAGACATTTAAAAAAACAGTATCCAAAATATGTCCTCCTTGATTTTGGATCTGAGGGAGTGGTTTTCCTTTATTGAGCAATAGTCTTGTTCAAGGGCTGTTTATTTTCACCAATATCTACAGCTCTGAACATGTTCACTGCACTGGACTGCATACACCAAGTTGCTCTTCTTGTGTTGGTTGTGTAGGCAATAACTTTCCACATTAATATATCCTGCAAAAATATATATAGGCCTCTATAAAACATACTGAATTTATTTTTGATTAAGTGGCTTTTGGGGAATGTTCTCAGTACAAATAAACCGTCTTTCGAGGATGATACATGTTGCTTGGTAATAGTGATTCTTGTCCGATTCACACATTTTGATGAGTAAACATCAACACTTGTCACGTTTATGCGGTCACTTAGCAACGCTCGTCGGCGTCCTTGTCGGCTTGTCGGCGCAAGGGTTTCTGGGAATCCGAGGCCCGAGGGTTGGACGACCGCCCTTTTTGGAGCAAGGAGAGTAGTACAGCAGTACATGCGTCGAGGGAAATATTATCGCAAAACAACTTTCGGAAACAGCGTAACCAAACTTGAGGTACGTATACGAATGGTTTGTAACATGTATTTTGACCCATGACGGTCGCAATTAGGAAATCTGTCTGGGAAAAGTGTATTTTAATGCGCGGTTTGATGACGTAATGTTG
This sequence comes from Pseudochromis fuscus, assembly GCA_900323345.1. Taxonomy (NCBI): domain Eukaryota; kingdom Metazoa; phylum Chordata; class Actinopteri; family Pseudochromidae; genus Pseudochromis; species Pseudochromis fuscus. The sequence goes on from OOFC01048728.1 coordinate 18,434, forward strand.
GTTGTCAAACGCGAAATGGCGAGCGTGCTAGGAGGCCCGTTACCTGCGACAGTGTGGGACTGTAACATGTGTATTTTCTTCCGAAACTGTTACACACATGTATCTCCTGCAGGTAAGTTGGAGTTTGGCTACAAGTGTTCGTCGAGTGTGTGAAATGACTTATTTTTGTTTGTCGGTGGGGGCCAGGATTTGTGTGTTTGCTAGTGAAGCTAGCACTAACGTGAACTAGCAAAGCTGCTGAGCTAGCTTAACGGGTTCCATGTGTAAACTGAAGGGTTCAATTAGCCTATATCCGATGGTGAATATAATAATAATAATATCAAACATGAGAAGATCCGGTATTATTTTTTTCCATTCTATTGCATTGCTCTCATTTATCATTTGTTGTTTTTTTTTAGTTTTATACTATTCAGACTTCGGACAGTGTCTTACTAACTTTAAATTTGTTCCCGTGATGAAAAATACAAGTCTCCTGTGTGTTCTCATTTCCTGTTTGATTATATGCAGAGCTGCTGCAAAAGTTTTGAGTCAGCACCTATTGTAAAGTATTCTAGTGTCAAATTGTTTACCTACTGTTTGACAAAGATAGTGGCACGAGAGGGTTGTATGGATGGTCAGCATTTTTTTATGTATCCTCTTGGACAGTGTGAATTTCAATCTGTTTTGCAGTGTTTTACGAAATGTTTCTCTCCCATTTGAATATAAATGTCCACTCATCCTCAACAAGAGGGGCATTTATTTTGTCCCCACAAAATGACTCCACTTGTTATGTTATAAAAGAAGACCAGTTGTCTTTATGCCATTGTTTTTAGTGTCTTTAATTTTTGTTTCACAATTCAGTTCAATTCATCTTTATTTATAGAGCACTCTAAAAAGACAGCATAGTCAGTCAAAGTGCTGTACACAAGCATGATTCAATTCAATTCAAACAACTTTGACAAGTAAGCAGGAATCTGGTTTAATCAAAGTGACAATGTAATGTGACTAGCCTGTGTCATAGCTGTACTACCTTCCCTAAAAAAAAATAGGATCATATGCCCATCTGTTTTTGTTTCTACAGAGGAGGATCAGGTGAATAATGGCAGCAGAGATTGAGGTGGAAATAAATGGAAGCTGCGAATATCCAGCGCATTACAAAGTGATGATGGACAAACTTAATGAACAACGACAGCTGGACCAGTTTACAGATATTACATTGATTGTAGATGGTAAGTAGGTGTCCATTGTGTGTCATCTTTGTGATGCCATGGTGAAAATGCTGAACAACATTCCGTATTTTCATGTTTGTTGTCTTTTGCAGGACACCAGTTCAGAGCCCACAAAGCAGTTCTGGCAGCATGCAGTCAGTTTTTTCACAAGTTCTTCCAGGATTTTACCCAGGAGCCACTGGTGGAAATCGAAGGTATTCTGTGTTTCACTTGAATTCAGGAAACTAAACTGTCACATTGTTACATAAAACAGGAAAACCTTATTTGGAAGCACAATATTAGTATCAATTTTGTTGTTACTTTAAATATTGTAGTATAGTCCACCTGCAGTTTCACAAAACTGAATGATGGAGCAAAACATTTGCTGCAGCTTATGTTTTAAATAAGCAGTTTTGATAACAGCCACACAAGATGTTGAGATAGATGGTCACTATTTGAGAGCATAAAATCTGACATCAATATTGATCTGGATTTAATTGATTTCAACTTATTTATTTATTTTTTCCTGACCAAGATGCATAGTACAGTTGAGCAGAAACGTGTTAGTGCTCTCTGGTGGACAAACTATGTAATAGTGACACTGTCTAAAAAAAACTTTAGAGCTGCTTTGGTAATTCTGTGGTTCAACTTCCTCTTACATACTGTCTGACATACACTGGTATCAGTACATCTCAGACATCTCAGCGGATGTTGCAGCTTGGCTGACTTATCTGTCTGGTTGTTTGACAGTCTGTACAGTTATGTTGCTTGTTCTTTGAGATTTTACTTGTTTGCCTTATTGTGGTTATTTTCAGAAGAATCATAACATTTTCAGCTCAGAAAGTTTGTAAGTGATAGGAACAATAACACAAAATATAAAAATATGACTCTAAAAATATGTCTTTAAATTCATAGCATTTGAACCAGATTTTAGCTTATTCAATGTTAAACAATGTTGCAAACCCATTATTAAAAATCACATTAGTGATATATACCAGTCTGCTACTGGTTGAGCTATGAACTCAGTGTATTTTATCTTATCCACTTTGCTCATAGACAGATACTTTTCTGTCTTTATTACTATGTTACATTTAACAGGTTTCACTCACCACCTCTGCTCTCTCATGTTTTACAGGAGTTAGCAACACAGCCTTTCGCCAGCTGATGGAGTTCACTTACACAGCCACACTAGCTATAGCTGGGGAAGAAGAGGCCTTCGATGTGTGGAAAGCTGCTGAATACTTGCAAATGCAGGAAGCCATCAAGGCGCTCAACAATAAGTAAGATTTCAGTTTGATGCTCTGAATTGTGTCAACATGAAAACTTAATTAGTATCATTTATGAATGAGCTGATGTAGTACAAACATTTTTACTTCTTGTTTGGCAGAATAAATGAGAATTCCTCAGTGACAACAAGGGGCAAAGGTAAAAAGAGGAAGATTGCAGAGACATCTAATGTGATTACAGAAACACTTCCCTCAGTGGAGGCAGAGCAGGTCAGTATGGTTATGATGGTCACACTAACATGTAAAACACCATGAAATTTCAGTGACTACCTGGTTATGAGGCAACATCTTCATTTGTGTTGTAACTGTCTCAGGTATGCAGTGAACTCGAGCGACCTTTTTGTTTTTTAGTTGTTAAGATTGAATATTTTTAATGCCCAGCAGGTGGAGATTGAAGTCATAGGGGACGGGGCCATTGAGGTGGAGGAGTCAGGGCTGGAGGAGGTGGTCGATGCAGCAAATAATGCTCAGGCAACATCAGATGACTCTGCGTTGGCTCTTCTTGCTGACATAACTAGCAAATATCAGCAAGGGGAACCAACACTACAGGTCATCAAGAAGGAAGGAATGGAAGAGGTATAACAGCTTTGTTATAAAAAGTGGACTTTCATGTTCATCTTGGTTAAAAGGACTAATTGAAATGTTTGATATTCCTGTGTTTGCGCTCAGCAGGAGGTCGTGTATCAGGATGAAACAGTCACTGCCTCCAAGGTGCTTGAGAATGTCGAGGTTGTAGAGGTCCAGATTTCCCAAGTCGACAACATGTTCCGCTGCAACAAGTGCGACCGCAGCTTCAAGTTGTACTACCACCTCAAACAGCACCTGAAAACACACCTGGGATCCCTGGAGAAGCCACATGTGTGTAGCCACTGTGGCAAAGCCTACACCCGGGAGGGCGCCTTGAAGCAGCACATCAGCACGTTTCATTTCGATGCAGAGGAACTGTCTCGAAACCAGAAGCCGCAAAAGAAAGTGCACGTTTGTGAATACTGTAAGAAGCACTTTGACCACTTTGGACACTTTAAGGAGCACTTACGGAAGCACACAGGTGAGAATTAAAAAAAAAATTGTGCTCAGTTTGTTTATATGAAAGGTGCACAGCATGTCATTTACCATACTTGTTTGGCAGACATGTTATAAAATGTTTAGCGTTAAGATGTGCGTCTTTTTTTGTGTTCATCTTTAGGTGAAAAACCTTATGAGTGTCCAGATTGTCATGAGCGATTTGCAAGGAACAGCACACTGAAGTGCCATATGGCAGCTTGTCAGAATGGGGCTGGAGCCAAGAAAGGACGCAAAAAACTCTATGAATGCCAGGTACAGTTTGTCCAGAATTCAGGCAGCTAAATGCTTTGATACCAGTACAGTGTCTGTAGTTGAAAAAGTCTTTTTATTATTTATTTATTTACATAATACCCAGTTATTTTCATACAGTGGCAAGCAAAATTCAGCATTTGTGTTTAAATGTATCTTAAATTATTACAATAACTATATTATAACAGTGCAGTTTAGCAAAAGACACAAATTGTTGTATTGTATTTGTCCATATTTGATACATAATTCAAACATCCACAGTATAGGTTGGAAAATGGATGCAAACCCCTCAGGTAGAAGCTTCAACAAAAGCTAACTGGAATCAAGAGATATATTTGTAGCCAAATGATTGAAAGAAGATTGGAAGTGTGGTTCTGAGCTATTTAATCTTAAAAATAAACATACTCCTCTCTCCTCCATTCTGTCCATCAGGTGTGCAACAGTGTCTTCAACAGCTGGGACCAGTTCAAAGACCATCTTGTGAGCCACACGGGAGACAAGCCCAACCACTGCACCATGTGCGACATGTGGTTCACCCAGCCCAAAGAGCTGAAGACCCACCTCAAAGACGTTCATTCCATTGAGGACAAGTCGACCGAAGAGCTGGTCATCACCGACTCCGCCGCCCTCGCCATAGCAACACGGAGCATAGAGGGAGCCGAAACGGTCCTTCTGGATGACGGGATTCAGGTCGAACACGTCACAGTGGAGCCCGTCGACGTGATGGAAATGGAGGAGACGGCAACAGTCGTGGTGGAGGATGGAGGGGTGGCGGAGATGTGCGAGGAGGACATGGAAAGATTAAAACAGGCCGGCGTGCAGATCCAGGTGGTGCACGTAACCACGACTGAAGTTGGCGGGCAGCAGGTGGTGAACTCTCAGGTGGAAGTAGAGGTGGAGGAAGAGATGGTGAACGTTGAGGAAGCAGAACAAGCAGTGGTTGTATGAGAATGACCTGCGAGACACTCTTTGAGTCCTGTATGGCTGCATTGTCCTGCAGCACACAGATCACTGCATGTGGGATACAGCACGTCACTTTGAAGGTCTCTGTTCCCACCATCCTCACTCCTTTGAACTCCGAGTTACAAACAGACTTATAATTTTTTGCTAATGATGCTGTATTTATTTGAAAGCTGTTTACCATCCTGTCACATATTCTTGGTGTTTTCAGTTCTTCACAATCCGTGTCTTTTTCTTTATGCCTATATTTTATGATAAATTTGTATTTTGTTGCCCTAACTCGGGTCCCTTGCCATGACTATTTGGTAATGAATTGAAAAGGTGTAGCAGCTCATAACACCAGTTACATGCTGCTCATGTTTCTCAGTGTGAATGCTACAGTTGTGTCGTTTATTTTCATATTGACTTTTGGTGTTTTTGTAGAAAAAATTCTGATATGGAATAAAGTGGTTTTGAGAATGAGCTCGTATTTTGTTCATATATATTCTAACTTAGGAATTTTCCTTGAATGGATCACTGCAGGCCCTGTGATAGACTAATGATCAGTCTGGGGTGAACCTTGCCTCTCACCCACTGGAAGCTGGTAGAGGCTTCGATCGACTGGATATGCAAGTATAGCAGATGGATGGATGGGTGGACGACAGCAGTTTGAAAGAGGAGGCTAATGCTGATGAACCTGCCAATGATTATCACCTAACTGAGCAGTTCCCCCCGCCTTTATTGAAGTGTGAAAATGTTGCCTAAACATGGTAAAGCACTGGGAAAAAAGAGCCAAATATAATATCCTTGTGTAAGTTTGAGGAAATTGCTGCAATACACACTATTACAAACTATAATTATGTTTTCAAATTGTTTTATAATGTTTTTGTTATTATGTTTTCTCAGTTTATGTTTTTCTTTTTGTATACTATTTTTGATTCATGTTTATTTATACATGTAACATTTTTTGTGGACCCCAGTAGCTGCATCTTTGCTGCAGCTAATGGAGATCCTAATAAATAAATAAACAAATAAAACAAACTATAGATTTTGGATTTCTAGTATAATTTAGTGAAAGCTGGAATTCTGTGCTAACAACAAAATGTTCTTCATTGTGTGATTTATAAAGGATTTATAGAGCATTGACAGATAGTCAAGGCCACGTGTCACTGTTTATTTATGTCACATGAACTCAAAACTTTCCTTTTTCTGTTCTGGACTAAATTAAAAAAATATCCAAGCTGTTTCTAATTTCATTTACGAGAGAAAGGGATTTACATTCTCCTGTCTGTGGATGGTGAGGTGTTCACCACTTAGATCATCCATCTGAGAAAACACTGGTCTCCTGACCCCACCTTGAACCTCTGCTGCGCTAATAGCCCCACCAGTGCGCATGGGGCGTGCCAGACGCAGGTTGGGTTACCTGGTGCGTCCCGCCGCCTGCTCACCGCACGGGACAGCTCCTGTGGTACTGAACTGAAGTGGACCTAATTCCCGCTTCTCATTGGGCGCAGGATACACGGTGCACTCCTCAGGCCGCCGCTGATTCGTCGATTCACCTGCTCTTTATGCGGATTTCCTTCACAACAGACTGAACCGGGGAGCAGCTGCAGCAGAGCCAATGCGCTCAATGTCACCGGCGCCGGAGAAGATGGATCCGGCAGCGAGCTGGGTAAACACTGTCTCCAGAGATCCACGAAGATTCTCACTCAAGTAAGACTTAATTCTGACATGTAACATCTCCGGTGTGCTTGGGCTGCAGTGTTATGATCAGAAAAGCCCTGGCTCAGTGGGGATGGCCTGCTGGCTGCGGGGGATGTTAACTGTTGACTATCATTGAAGGCTGATAAGCCAATCACTGAACAGATGTACTTAAGGATTTATTTCCTCATTTTAAACCTTTTAATTGCAAATGTGCATGTTCCCGGATAGAAAATGTTTTGTTTTTAAATCTAAATGTAGCACATTGTAGTCACAAGGCACATCCCGGTCGGCGACCCAGCAGCAGCATCTCATAATCTGTGAGGGTGCTAGAGCTCCTATCATAGATCCAAATTATACCAGAGTCAGGCTCTTTTTTTCAAATACATAATCTCGTGATGTAGTTTTTATTTTAATGGGGCTGTTCCGCAGTGAGTGTTGTCATAACAATCAACGCATCAATTATGACTGACCTGGCACGGATGTGACGCACGCACGTGCATGGTGTTGTACTTAACTTTTGGAGCATGACTTCAATTTACTTCTTTTCCAGCTCTGAGCTGATGTCAGTGCTTAATGACTCCAGTCTGTGAATGAACAGAGTCTGACTCCAGCACCTGTTGCACTCTGATGGGGTTTTATTTATCTTTATCACAGCGTCAGCCATTTTTCCCCAATAACTGACATTTTGTGTCTTTACTTTTCTCTATAGTGAAGCCTTGGGGAGTATTTATTTTTTTCATGATACAGTAGTTTTAATAGCACACTCACAGATTTACATAGATACACATTACGGACACAAAATGTGGACACAAGAAGAATGTTTTTGAAAACTTTGTTGAAGATATAAGAAAAGGATAGAAACAGTCTGAAACTAGAATTTTTATAGATAGAGATTTTTATGATATCGACTGTGAGCTAAAGAGATAATTTAGATGAATCAGAAGCCTGATTTGAATGTCTTTCTCACCATGCAACTGTGCCACCACAATGCCCCATTTATTAACAGGATGATGTGAAAATTAAGAATGTCAGTTTTAATGTTTTGAATCATCACAGATGTAATCAGTCTTCCCAGTGTAGACCTGAACTGGAAGCTGAATCTATTTCCATATTTTTCCAGCAAAAATAATCATTTTTAGTGCTCTTTTTATTTCCACCTGAATGAAATTTGTTCTTAATTTTAATTCTTTTGATGGTCACTCAGTCACACAGCATAAAACGTGAGTTTTATTCTTTGATGCAGGCCTCTTTGATGTGCTGATGGTGAGTCACATGCAAACTCGGACAGCTCTTTAAAGCCAGAAGAAGATAAATGACCAAACAGATTTAGATTTGAATCACCGGATGCATGATTTGCAGTGTCTGCTGCATTATGTTATTGTGTTCCCTGTATACCGTGTCATGGTAACTTTGTTAAGGCCTCAGAGACATATCCAGGTCTTTGTGTTGATGTACTTGAATGTATACAGCAGCGTATTGCATAGAGGGAATACTGATGTTTCATTTGTTTTGTTCTCTTTCTTTTTTTTTCTTTACACATCTCCAGAAATAAAAACACACATAAGTCATGCTTCAGAAAAAGATAAAATAAAATTGTCTTATAAGTTGTAGAGAAAGTGTCATGCTCATGATTTTGGCATCAGTTTCAGCTTCAGAAGTTTTTCCAAGTGCTTTCACTTCATTGTGTCCAGGGTTTTAGAGGTCTGTGTGTGTGTGTGTGTGTGTGTGTGTGTGTGTGTGTGTGCCTTTTTTTGGAAATGTGAAATATTTGGCCCATAGATTCCTGAGAGGCCTGCCCCTCTGTTCCTAGGGCCCATGGTCTTCATTGTTGTAGCTCTTTCACTCTCCAGCTTTTTATTCTTGTCAGCTGTGCGTCTCAATTAACACACTGAGGAAGCTTTGTGTGGTGAGAGCTCACTGTGTGTATGTATTTACGCGAGTGCGCTTGTGTGTGTCTGAGAAAAAGGGTGTGCGAATGTGTGCCTGAATGCATAACGGCACTGAAAAAGGAGAGAATGGGATACAAGCACAGGCGAAATAAAGGAATGGATGTAAAGGGAATGGGAAGCAGAATAAGGGTTTTGCAGACAGTTTTTTTAATACGTATACACAGGGGGCGATGTGAGAAACAGCTCCTCTGTGCTCTCACCTTGTCTACCCAAAGACACGAGCAGGCATTTTTGTGAGGGGATCCGTAACAGATGGAAAAAGTGAGTAATTCTGGATCCACAGCTGCTCTGGATGGGCTCTTATGTTTTCCGTTGTCGGATTGTGTGAAGAGGTTGCTGATGCTAGTAGTGTGATCAGCAGTGGAGTGCACCAGACAAACCCTACGTCTTCCCCATTAGGGATCCTCAGACAAATGATTGACTGTCTGGTGAGTAAGGACCCGGACTTGGCCGAGCTGATTTTGTTTGCTGATGAAGGGCTGGCTGTTTGCAGACTCATAGACTTGTTTGTGATTAACAGCATATTCATATGCAGTTTTTTGTTGTTGTACATCTGTCTGTGAATCAATCATAAAACAACAAAGATGGGTGGACTGGATGCAGCTGGCTCATCAATGAAGAGACAGAAATTAGTTTGGGTATGATACATTTGTAGATAATTGTTGTTTTCATACAGAATTTTGATGATTTTGTATCAAACTGTTAATCTTGAAAAGTTAGAATAAAGAAAAAATAAAAGTCTGTAATGTTTTGTAATTAGCTGTGATAGATGGTAATGTAATGGTAATTTATGGCGCATTTACACTGGTACTGCTACTCGCTTTGCTTCACCTCGGATCGCTCGGTATTGGCCCCTCGGTTGCATTTGAGGATAGTCCCTCCTCCGTGTAGCTGGCAGTCATTGATGACGTCATCTTTTATGCGATTCTTTCGTTTCTGACCGCGCAGCTCCCGCTGAATTTTCTCATCGGCGACTAATGACGGAAAGGTTTGCACCTCGTCCTGAGTCCATGGGGCAGGATTTCTAACAGATGCCATTTCTCTTCTTGTTGTTATTTCAAACACGTCTGCACGGTTTGCAGAAGATTTAAAAATGGCGTGTTTGCGGGGACAGATTACGTGCCGCGCAGTGATGATGTATCGGCGCAGTGACGATGTAATAAGATTCGATAAGATTTTAGTACCTGCTCCGACCTGACTGGGTATTTTTTTTTGGAAAAGCAGGAGAGGAGGTACGAAGAGTTGTACCAGGTACCAAGTTCCAGGTACTTTTTTGCCAATGTAAATGCACCAAAACCGAAGCAAAGCGAGTAGCTACCAGTGTAAATGCGCCATTAGATTACAGTACTAAAAATACAGCACATTTGTTTGTGTTAGTCCCAGAATGAGGCAGCATCACCAAGTATTCCTCAACAACTCAGCAAGTTTTTAATGGCTTAAACAAACATCTAAAGCTTCATATGTATTGATGCAGCTAAATGGACTGAGGTTGGGTTGACTAGTAGCCAAAACAGTTATAAATGACATGATTGAATGATGAACTTTATGTATCTTTAACTGTTTTTATTTGATTTTGATTTGAATTAAGATTCACAGACATGAGCTCCTAGCTGTGTATTTGCATTTCTGTCATTTTTCTGCGGGTGCACTCGGCTGCTTTGTGTTTGTGTACATATTGGTGTATTTATATATCCTTCAGTGTGCTCATGCACATAATTAACATGGGTACTCTGAGGCTCAGTGCAGCACTGTGTGCTCTCTTCTTTGGCCCTTAGTTCCAGTTAATGCCTAATCCTCAGCCTGACATAAAGACAAACAAACACTCTTCGTCAGTGTCCATCACCAAGCAACCAGGTAGATTTGTTATCCAGTGGAAAGGACAAAGCAATCTGAGTAGCTACACTCCTCTATAGACCTGCTCTGGAGCTACTTGAAGTAGATCTAACATGGCAGGTGTTTCCTCTGCTGTTCAACAATTTTCAGAATATATTTTATTATTTCCTAATGGTACAAGTTTTGGTTGAAAAGTTAAAATATGTTTATTGCGGGATGCAAGTGTCAGAGTTTCACACTCTCATTGCAACATTTCAAGTCATATTAATCAATGTGTGTTTTTCATTAAAAATTCTTAGGTAATTATTTTTCTACATTTAAAAAAAATACACTTTCCTGATGGTGATTGTGTTTCATTCTCTCCTTTTACTATTGATCTGTTTATGTCATGCATGGTTGTCCTTTAGTCTTTTTATTTACACACATAAAAGGCTGGTATTCAGCGCGTGATGCTTTGTGCTGTAAAGTGGAGGCCTCTCCTCTCTTAGCAAGTCCTTTTAAGCTGCCTGAGATCAATCCGTAGATATTCATGGTGTGATGGCAGAAAGGTGTTTGAAGGCTCGGAGACTCTAGGCCTCACAAAGAAGACCGGCTTTGATTTCCCAGTGCAGATTCATTCATCTTCATTTACAGACAAATGAGAGAAAGCCTTCGAAAGCACCTCAGAGTTAACCATGTCTATTCTTGTCCTATACACACGTCATGTGTCATGTCAGTGTCTTGTTTTAAACACTCAAAGTCAATTTATGATGTAAAATTATTTTTGATTGATTTTTTTCATTTGTAGTTAAACACTGACAACTAACTGCATCACTGTAGAAAATAATCTGTCTACATTTGCATTATTCAACCATTTAATGACAAAAAGATGAAACAGATTCACTGTACTGTTGTATAGATGTGTGAAAGGATACAGGGAGCAGCCTTTATTAATTTATATGACACTTTTCTTGATGTAAACATGAAAAGACAGAAGCTGACAGTGTGTTATTCTATCTCTGACTGACTCATATTTCCCATTCGCACTCAGCACAAACCCATTTGTCCCAAACTGAGAAAATTAATCACTAAAAATGGATAACAATTTTTTTTTTAAATAGAGATAGGATTTTCCTTTTTTGACAAATGTATTTGTTTGGTGTAACAAAATATCTTGAAGGGGCAGATTTAAAGTATACACTGTGTACTTTCAGGTGTCAAGTTTAAAATGTGCAGGTTATTGTTTTGTTCATAATATCATACATGCTAATACTAATATTCTGTTGGTGTGAGATATAAACTCATCAGTTGGGCTCCAATGTAGGGCTCCGTTTCCAATGTAGTTTTGAAATAACTTAAAACCATTATCAAAATAGTAATGGTTTTAAATTTATTTATTTCATTATTAAATTTATTTGCCAAAAAATAATTTAAGGTATTTTGAATATTCATATATTTCATCACACTGATTTATCATTATGGAAAATCCTTTATTTATTTATTTATTTATTTTGCTAAATCATGGTTCACTTTTAACTGAGTTTCACCTTTTCATTTTCCTCTCATGGGACATTGTTAGAGCTTTGTTCTGACAGCAACATGCAGTTATCACCTAATTACTCTCATATACGCTCACACTCACTAACTCACAGGAGGGAGTGACAGTTGTCGCTCACACGGTGCGTTTGAAATGGGAAATGTTGGTCAGGCAGGTGTTTCAGCCTGTAAGTACCGTATTTTCCGGACTATAAGCCACTACTTTTTTCCGACGCTTTGAACCCTGCGGCTTAAACACCCGTGTGGCTTATGTATCGGCAACACGAAGCTCGTTAGCATTTTACAAGCTAGCAAGCTCCGTGCCGCCGATACATTTAGCCTCGTCACATCAGACCCGGTCAGAGTGGACCACATGAAACTGTTTGAATAAATTCAATAGCGGCTTATAGACAGGTGCGCTCAATAGTCCGGAAAATACGGTATCTTCTGTAACGTAGAAGATAATCTCTGATTTGTTTATTGTGGTTCTCGTGGCAACCTCAGCCTGCATTGCCCTTGGAGCAGGACTTAAACATTAAATCAAGTAAGAAGAGCAATACATATTAGCAGACACTTCAGTACAGACACACTTGTGTTAACCTATGCTAATAGATGCTCCGTGGAAAATCCTGTTTTCTGTGCTGCTGCAAAGATGCTGAGAAAATCTACAAAATTGCTAAAATGGTATTTTACTCATAAGTAAGTAAAAAAAACCTTTAAAAAGAATGAATGAAATGTTGCTGTTGCTGACATTTATTTTTTGCATCTTTCTTGTGCTTTATTCCAGGTTGTCTCGCTAAGCGCCCCATGGCAGCACCCTGACACTATCATCTGTTCAACCTTTTCCTCCAGCCTCCTCCATCCAGCTCCTCTTCCCTCCTCCTCCTCCTCCTCCTCGCCCTGTGGCCTATTTATACCCTGGAGACTCAAAAGAGTCCATTAAAGCTCCGCAGACCGGTTCAGTAAGAGACAATAGTGAGCATGAATTCGATAACACATGGTTTATCTGATGTTCATGCTTGTCACCTTTTCTGCTACAAATCAACAACCAGTGGAAATACTGAAAATGCAACAGGACGATAGCTGCTTCACGCCTCTGATGACAAACTGACTCTGATGTATTATATTGTGGCAAATACAGTTTGAGCTACAGTAGATTTGGATGATTTTGGACGCAGTATGAGCTTGGACCTACACACCTGCAGCTCTGGCCTGTGAAGTTAAAATACATAGAGTTGATTCACTTAGTTGTATAGTGATGGTATTTGAGGACACTGAAAGGACTTACTTGCTAAATGGCTCACATATCTGAAGGTAAGTCAAGGTTTTCATCTTAACATCTTTCACACTGGAACTATGAAGCCAGTACAATCCTCTTGATAATGGATGTGTTGTAACTACTTACTTAAGTTTAGCATTTTCATTTTACAGTATGTGGATTACGTGTGCTTTTTGTGTGTGTGCAGCAAATATAACTATTGTGTATATATTGTAAAAGTGGGAAGTAATTCTTTAGCTTACAACAATCTCAGTACAAAGGTCCTGTGTTGCAAAACCTTGTATTTTTATTCTATATTATTAAAAAAGAAAAATAGAAGTTATGTTATAATAGGATTCAGAAACATTTGTGAGAACTTGTTAATCTTTGTTGTTGTTTTCATGCTGTTTTGTTGTAGTTTAAAGGGGTAGTTATTTAAATTTAAATACATGTCTCCAAAATCTATTAGCAGATTAATGAAATCATGGATTTTTCTTCTTGTGCATCCAGTCCTGCATCAGCCCCAGCTATGAGCTAAGCCCAGTCCACCCTGGGTGTCCCCTGCAGGATGACTGCTGTCTGTCCCTCTGAGAGCAGCCCAGAAGGGGCTGGGGCTGGGACAGCGGGCTCCAGGGGGTCAGGCGCAGCAGGCACCACTGGGACCAGCTCAGTTTCTGGGGTCGAGACCGGGGAGTCTAATGGAGACTCTGTCGGAGGCTCCATTGGAGGCACAGTGGTGGTTAGCGGCGGCCAAAGGCACAGCCGCTGGAGCAGGCAGGACAGCTCTGACATCAACACAGATGATGAAGGAGCCACCATCCGCCGGCTCACTCCACTGGAGCGGCTGAACCTAGACATGTGCCAGGACGAAAGGTAGGACTCCTGAGATGAAGGAGGAGTCTTTTACAACCTTTCTGCTCACAAACTATTTTGGAATTACAATGTGTTATAAACTGTCTTCGTGGTTTAACTGTGCAGGTGGTGAAATTCTCCCTGCAGTGGTATATCATAAAGAATACTGGTGTTATATTTTGTTTTATGTAATCTGGTGGCAGGGTGGTCCGCGAGCTAACCGTGGGCAGAAGAATCGGGTTCTACAAAATCCGTGGAGAGATTGGGTGTGGAAATTTCTCCCATGTCAAGCTAGGGATTCACGCTCTCACCAAAGGTAAAACCCTCAGTGATGTACAACACTTCAGTTACATGTCTGATCACTGACTGATCAACAAGAAGCTGATAAAATCATCATTGCTGAAAGAAAGTCTATTGACATTCATCTTTTTTTTTTTTTAATGATCAGCTCATTCATTCTGCCTTCTTATTAGTTTTAAGTGATAAGTTGGCTGACAAGCTGTTTCCATCAATGGGTTTCAACACTATCAAGTGTGTCCTTATGTAGCAATTCACTAACAAGGCGATGTGTGCCTGGCCAGGGGGCTGATTCAGCCCCAAAGAGACAGACTGTCTGCTGCCCTTGAACAGATGGATTGATTGGAGATCTCCAGTTTCCTTAGCGACGGCTAAAATTGCTGCATGCCTCATCAAAGGCAGAAGAGAGACAGGAAAATGAATGTGTGCCTTTGTGTGTGTGTGTGTGTGTGTGTGTGTGTGTGTGCATGCTTAATGTTTTAAGGATTGTATGTTCCCGACTGCATGCTTGGCCTTTTCATGCTATGTGACTTTGTGTGTACGTGCATGTAAGTGGTATCATTTAGTCAAAAACAATATGAGCTGCAATGCATTTTGAATGCTCCTATTGAAAGCTATGTCACAGCTGAAAGGGAGCCTAATACCAGCCTTAATAATGCATACCGAAGCACAATTAGATATCTCAACACCATTTTGCCTCTTAAGAACTTTTCTGTATTCAGTTACCTGAGGTCTGTTTTGCAAATGAATCATTTAAAGCAATACAGCCAATATATATCAGCTCTTCAGATTTGACATCTGTAAAGCACTTAAACTTTTTCAAGTAAAATTGAGTATGTTTGAGTATATTTTCCCACATTTTAAAGTTACATTAGACTCCACAGTAAGGCAGCCAACTCAGCAGTCTGTGTTCATGTCTTATTAAATCTTCATCCTGACTTTATCCTCCCCATCTGTTCAGACTTGAGAGCAGTTTCTTTTGATTTAAACAAAAGAGCAGCTTCCTTTATAAGATACAGCTAAAAGTAGGAATTGACCCCTTGGGATAAAATTATTAAGAAAAGTGGTTTGTGAGGGCAGCTAATCATCCATCAAATTAACTAGAGCAGACAATTTGTCTTTGATTAAACTCTATGTTTGCTTGGTGAAACCTAGATTTATATAAGGTATATAAGGTTTATATAATGAGTTGATCCCAATGGTGGCTAGTGCCTTACATGGCAGCTCGGTAACCAGCTTGGTTTGTGAGTGTGTGTGTGAATGGGTGAATGAGTTGCCTTGTAAAGTGCTTTGGGACCTAGCTAAGGTCAAGAAAGCACTATATAAATGTACTCCATTTACCATTTACCATATAACAAAAAAATACATCATATATAACAAAAGTGTTTAAAAGTGAAGTGTTCCCAATTAATTTTCTAATTTTGTGTGCAAGATGTTAAATGATGTATACAAGTGGCTGTTCTGTAGAAATACACCAGCACTGACCGTACACCTCTCCCCTGACATCACCAGACAAAGTGGCCATAAAGATCTTAGACAAAACCAAGCTGGATCAGAAGACTCAGAGGCTGCTGTCCAGAGAGATCTCCAGCATGGAGCAGCTGCACCATCCCAACATCATACGCCTCTATGAGGTTTGCCTCATTCTGTGTATTCCCACAAGGATTTATGTATCTTATAAATCTGATGTGGTCATAACCCAACTCACACCTGATGTTCTTAGGGACGCACTCTGATGTCCATCTCATGCTGTGTGTCTTTGTTGTGTGAAGGTGGTGGAGACTTTGTCACGGTTACACCTGGTGATGGAGTACGCAGGAGGAGGAGAGCTGTACACCAAGATCACTACTGAAGGAAAACTGTCGGACACAGATAGCAAGATTGTCTTTGCTCAGATCCTCTCTGCTGTTAAACACATGGTCAGTACATATTAATTATTTTTATAGTTATAATCTGATGTTAAAGTACAGTTTTTGTGTTTATATAAAATCTACTGTTAAGGCATTAATTCTTTGTACAACTTGAATTTCCCTCTATCAATCTATCTATCTATCTATCTATCTATCTATCTATCTATCTATCTATCTATCTATCTATCTAATTATATCTATCTATCTATCTAATTATAACACACATTTTACAGCACATAAAACAAGTGGGGCATCATTTAAATAAGTGGAACAGATGCTTAAATGTGAGCGATCGCTGCTGTTTTCTTTGTGATTTTGGTGAACGCTCGGCAAACAGCTGATACATCCACACCTGTAGCGCTGTTTCTGAAAATTACAAATCTGTTACAGTGCAAGGGAAGCATCGGTCTGTAGGGTTAGGACATGACAACATCGCTATTGCTCATATGGCTGTTACACAACCAAAGCAGAGGGACGGATAAGGTGTTTTAGCCCCAACCTGAATAGTGGGAACATGATGAACTGATTAACTTCTCACAGACCAGGGATGAGACTTACTGTCACATCTCACCACACAACATCTGTGTCCCATTGTTGATAAAATATAACGAAATGACCGGAAAGTTTGCTCGCTAAAAAGTGTTGAAATCTATAGGAATGAATGTGGCCGCTGATGAGTGGACCATAAATCCCAAAATGCTTTGCAATGTGACGTCACAATCCCGAACTCTATTGTGGAACCTTGACGGTGATGTATTTACACTACCGTTCAAAAGTTTGGGGTCATCCTATCAAACCAATGGTTTTCCAATGACAACAATGACCATGTACAGACTGAGGGATCTACCAACTTGTTCTACAGGCTTTACTCTGATTACATATGTTTCAGGCTTGACGGGAAACACTTGTGTCTCTCCCACTGTCAGACACAGGAGAGGCAGAGATATGAACATTTACTCAGTATAACT